>CAUYQG010145003.1:0-12835 GCA_963574415.1 Tarsius wallacei | reverse complement strand
CACAGCCAACTGGTGCAGGTGAACCAAAATATTCCGCAGGGGTCATGACAACGTTGTCAGACTCTCCACATCAAACTGTTTTCTTTCTTTTTTTTCGCTGGGAAAATATACTTTATTTAAAAATAAATTGGAGAGAAAGGGGTGGGGGGGGAGATTCACCTCCCCAAAGTAGAGGAGGGGGCTAAAGCTAGGAAACATGGCCTGGCTGTATAGCTCAAAGAGCCACATGCCACACCAGAATTTACCAAAGCAATGGCCCAAAATGTTTTCAAACTTTAGGCCAGGTGCAGTGGCTCAAGCCTGTAATCCCAAGGTGACAGGACTACCTGAGCCCACAGGTTCGAGACCAGCCTGGGCAACTTAGCAAAACCTCATCTCCACAATAAATTGAAAAAAAAATTAGCCGGGCGTGGTAGCATTCGCCTGTAGTTCTGGCTACTTGGAAGGCTGAGGCGGAAGGATCACCGGAGCACAACGGGTCAACGCTGGGGTGGCCATGAGTGTGTCACTGCACTCCAGCCTGGGTGACAGAGTGAGACTCCAAATCAAAAAAAAAAAGAAGGAGATGTTTTCTTTTTTTGTTTGTTTGTTTATTTTTTTGAGTTGGAGTCTCACTCTGTCGCCCAGACTGGTGTGCAGTGGCACGCTCCCGGCCACCGCAGCCTCGACCTGCTGGGCTCCAGTGATCCTTCCGCCTCAGCCTTCCAAGTAGCAGGAACTACAGGCACGCGCTACCACACCCGGCTACTTTTTTTGATTTATTGTAGAGATGAGGTCTCACCAAGTTGTCCAGGCGGGTCTCGAACCCGTGGGCTCAGACAATCCACTCACCTCAGCCTCCCAAGGCGCGGGATTACAGGCTGAGCCACCGAGCCCGGCTAGGAAATGTTTTCAAGCTTTATGGTACATGCTGGGCTTCAAAAGAGAAAATCCTACACCACCTCTTGAAAACAACCTAAGTAAGTCCTCTTCTCTCCACATCCACATGGATGGATAGGGAGTGACTCAAATAGGTCTACATCTTCGACAGACAAAAATCTATGTCAAGGTGTTCCTTCTGGAATGAACAACGTTTTCTTGAAAATACCAGAGACCTCCTTTGCAACAATGATGAATATCTTCATTTCATGAGTGGTCCCAAATCATAAGATGACTGCAGCCTTGTTGTCTACACAAAGACTGGTTGGGGCCGATGAAACACACAGAGGAAAATCTCCTAGCAAGACTAATCATTATGCTCTGCTTCTCCAAGTCCTATCACTGTAATAAGTCAGACCAGCTTAGTGTTACTCAAGACATCTGAACTACACTGCTCTGCCATCCCACTGGCCACCTCACAAGACAAGAACTCACAATAGTTTAGCTGGTCCTCTTGAGGACTGAAAAAATTTTCTAGAGCTTTTAAGCTCACCCACTCCCCTATATGTAGATGCCAAAGATAAATGACTCTTAAGAGTTTATTATTAAAAAAAGAAACACATGTAGATGCCACAACATAAAACCCTTTTGTCCTAATAAACCTATGTTCTCCATGTAGTAGATACTGTGAAAACCACAAGGCTCAATGTTTCTCTTCTTGGCTTGGTTTCTAGAAAGCTGAACTTCAATTGCAGTGATAGTCTATAGTAGAGGTTTTCTGATACAAATACCTTTTTTTTTTTTAAAGAGACAGTGTCTTGCTTTGTTGTCCATGCTGATGCGGTGGTATGTTCATAGTTCACTGCAACCTCAAACTCCTAGACTCAAGGATCCTTCTACCTTAGCCTCCTGACTACAGGTATGTGCCACCACACTCAGCTAATTTTAAATTTTGTTTTGTTTTGTTTTGTTTTAAAGACAGGGTCATACTATGTTCCCAAGCTGGTCTCAAACTCCTGGCTTCAAGCAATCCTTTCACCCTGTCCTCTCAAAGTGCTGGGATTAAAGCATGAGCCACTGAGCACGGTCTCTTCCTTCTTTACTTTTTGGCTGTTGTCCTTATACCTCTTTTTAAAAGGCATAAAGTTCTACTCTCTTTTTGAGTTTTTGGTTTTAGTAATAATGAAATATGTTAATTTATGCATTCATAATGAGATGAACTCTGGATTATTTCATCCTCTGTGATTACATGTGGAATAGAGTGATTAATCATAAAATGTTCTCTCCATTATCCCAAAACTAGGAAATTGAATACATCAATAGACAAAATGCATTCTAAACCAATCCCGCTGCTGTGTCCTCCTAAGGGAATTATTTTCAGGGTATTTATAGAAACAGCTGGGGAGCACAGAGCTGGGTTCTCCAACTCTGACACCACAAGAAGTACCGCTTACAATAAAGGGCAAAACCAGTAATAACAATGCTTATCTTTACAAAACACTGAACAACTTATTAGCTATTTTCTGGGAATGTGAAAGTAATATATTTTCCAAATATACTGCTTCTGATGTATGAATATACTTCTGACACCTCCTTTCCTTTCTCTAATCTTTTCCTTTCCTTGTCATCTGCATCAACTTCAGGTTAGGAAAAAAAATTCTGATGGCTTTCTTTTACAATAGTTCCAACATAATG
Organism: Tarsius wallacei; assembly: GCA_963574415.1. Classification (NCBI taxonomy): domain Eukaryota; kingdom Metazoa; phylum Chordata; class Mammalia; order Primates; family Tarsiidae; genus Tarsius; species Tarsius wallacei. Next base: position 10,282 of record CAUYQG010145003.1, on the reverse strand, counting down.
AAATATTTTATTTCTAAGAAAAATGTTTACTGAAGGCTTGCTTCTGTGTAAGAAAGTATGTCATGAACAAGACAGAAACGTCCCTGTCTTCATAGTGCCCACATTCCTGTGGAATACACCTCATACATCCTTTACTCCTTCTTCCCTCCCAAGTCCCATTTGCCCTAAAGGCCACACTGACTCATGGTGGGCATAACATTCAATCTCCTATTGTTAGAGAAATTCTGGAAAACCAGAGTCTGCAGAGTTTCAGGGGGTCTTCTTAGTGATGGCATGAGTGGAAGCTAGCTAGCATTGCATACCCATCCAAGAGGCTCCATACTCACTTGTAGACTCCAGGCGCTTGACATCTCTTGACGTTTCTAAGAAATACCGCCGAAGAAAAATGAAAATGATGCCGAGGGGAACCAAGGGTATCACAATCCAAGGAATCACTGCCACGGCCACAGCTACCACACCAACCACTAGTAGAAATGTCTGAAACAGCAAAAGTAGATAGATGCAGGGTTGCCTTATCAATAATTCTTTACAAAAATACTTTAATGAGTTGTTTTGTTGGGTCTCCATTACTTTCCTGGAAAGACTTGTTGGAATAGCAGGGAACGTGTTTCCATCTGAAGAAGTAACAATAAGTATACGGGCGGTCCTGATGGTTATCTATGACATGCCTGCTGTATGCCAAACACCACGATAAAAACTTCTTAGGCATTAGTTCTTTTCCACACTCACTAGCCCTATAAGAAGAGCATTATGATTTTCTCTACTGAATGGAGAAGAAAGATGAGACTCAGAGTAGGCCTTGAATTCCAAACTCTTATGAGTCAGTACTAGGGCGATGAGAAAGCAGGTGTCACAGAAGCCTCATGCATGGAATAAAGCAGCAGATAATTGGAAATTCAGTGCTCAGAAAAGGAGGAAATAATTTAAATCTTCACCTTGGAAAGTAGAGAATCTCTTTCTTGGTTTTCTACCCACATTTACTGAGTGCTGATTGTGTATCTGGCCATATATTACATACACATGTATCAACTCATCTCAACCTCACAATACTCATATGAAGCAGTATTATTATCTCATTTTATAGATGGAGACAGTGAGGCACAGGGAAAGGAAAAATAACTTGATCAAGGTTATATGGTCATCATTCATAGAGCTGGGGAGCCTAAATAATTAGCTACTCTATTTTGGCTTGCCCCCAGTATGTGGCCAACTTTTTATTGTCCGTGAAGAAGTTTTGGACTTATCTGAGCCTCATAAGTTACCTATACTATTTCCCCTAAACACCCTTACTTAAAGAGTTAGAGTTCTTTCACATGCCCAATAAAAGCCAAATAACTTTTTTATATTTCTCAGAATCCTAAGGAAGAGTTTTGATAACAAGAAAACAACTTATAATATCTAAGAGGGGTTTTTTTCAGTTTTTTTACTTGGACATATTTAAATTGTTCACCATTAGGGTATTTGAAACATCTATTCCAAAGGCACATAATGATAACAAGAGCAAATGCCATCTCTCAGGTGTTTACTGGCACCGTTCTGATGGTTCTATGAATATTCACTTAATCATCACCTCACCCTGCGAGATGACTTTACCTTTGGAAATTACCCTGGTCTGAAAAAACAGCCAGGTAGAATAGACACACAAGTCACTGTGTGATGCTGACTTAAGTAACCATCCTTATCAGGAAAGGTATGCTGTCATGATATATGGCTTCTGGCAACAGGCATGCCACTCAAGTTAGTGTCTACCTACTATGAAAGCACAATGCTTGCTTCCTGCAAAGGGCTGGATGGCGGGGACAGGCAGTCACATGGTGCTGGGTCTGAGATCTCCAGAGTTCACAATCACACATACAAGCACATGGCTCAACAGAAAGCACAGAGTGCGATGGAAAGACAAGAAGGGATACATGAGCACTTTTTAGAAGTTTCTAAGAAGGACTCAGGACCGAATTTCACAGGCTGGCTTAACAGGCAATCAGAAAGAGCAGCATGAACGATCACTTGCAGGCAGCACTCATCACAGTCTGCCTGTCTACAAACACAGGCTGCTCTGTGGATGCTGGACATCAGCACTGTACCCTCTCCTCGCCAGCTCAGTGCACTGCCTACCAGCACCCAGGAGTGGACCCAAGGAAGGACTCGCAGATAGTACCTCACGGAAATGTGTTATCACTTCAGAGTTCTTCCAAATCCATTTTCTCAGAGGACCCACACAACCATATTGTGAATTAGAGAAGTAAGTACTGTCATTTCCATGTGCAAATAAGTAAAGTGAAGCTCAGGAGGTCAGGTGCTTGTCCTGAGTTCTTCCGAGAAGTTACTGTGTGTTACAAAGAATGTCAGGGGCAGTTCATACTCAGGAAGACCAAGGCCACAGCTGCAGGATGGACCCAAAGAGTGACATACTAAACCCTGAGGAGTATGGCAGAAGGAGGAAACCTTCTAGCACTGTGACCTCACGGGCAGGAGCCCCTGTGATCTAGGTGCACTAGCTTTGGGGTAGATTCTTATGCTTTTCTTGTTTGTCCCAGAATCAACATGAAAAACAGAGAATTTACAAAAAAAAAATTTTCAATCAGAAATGGAGGGAAACAGGCTGGCGCAGTGGTTCACACCTGTAATTTCAAAAGTTTGAGATCAACCTAGGCAACACAGCAAGACCTAATCTCTACCAAACAAACAAACAAACAAAATCAAAAAATTTGTCAGGCGTGGTGAAGTGTGTCTAGTCCCAGCTACCTGGAAGGCTGAGGTGGAAGGACTGCCTGAGCCCAGGAGGTAGAGGCTGCTGTGAGTCATGATCATACCACCGCACTCCAGCCTGGCCAAGAATGAGACCCCCAACTCAAAAATAAAATAGAATAAAATAAATGGAAAGAAGCAGGACTCTCTGGCCTCTGTTTCTATACCTGCAGCTGAACAATTCCTTACAACTACTAGACTATCGGTGCACACCACCCTGCTACATCAATTAGGAATTGAGCTTCTTCTTTCATACCCTTTAGCTCCACCATTAACTGTCAGAAAAAGCAGTGCTGACATGTCAATTATTTTTAAAAATCCAAATTTATAATTTTTTAAAAGCAGACTCACATTTGAGTGGAAAATTCTCATCAGTGTCATTTATCTGCCTGTCCTTGGGGTGAAGGTATTTTATGGGTAACCCAGCCTGGCAGAGTACCTGGGAGGCAGAAGTAAGCTCAAAGTCAAAGACCCCATGGGAGCTGGGCCAGCGCTCTTTTTCTTGGACCCATTATAAGACAGCACTCAGATGCCCCCAAGTTAAGTCAGAACTTTCGGATCTTATGACTCCCGATTCTGAGGCAGAAAGATGCTTTCTGATAAGAGGTTTATTTCTACATGGAGGTCTTCCGACAGCCAGCATCCCAGTGAATTGGAGACATACACACACAGTATATGATATATATAGAATGTATAGGTATACATATATACAGGGGGTGCCAAAAAATGTATACACATTTTAAGAAATGTTATCTAAGTATTACTTTTCAAAGTTGAATTAAATGTGAATATGATGTTCACTCAATCATACTTCCGCCATTTTCTTTGACTGTCCCGCCTGTTGCATGGTGATACTAACATTCATTTAATGAATACCATTTTTTGAGTGGATGTCATACTTAAAACATGTATACATTTTTTTGGCACCCCCTGTATATGTATATACATAGGTGAATCTTTTACTGTCAGTTGTGTCAAACTCTTTAAGGAATTTGGTTGGCATAGGACAAAAAATATTCAAGCAAAAAGCTAACACTTCCCTTCCTTGAAACCAATCTCATCTCTTCTTTCCAGATTCCAAGAGATTCCAGGAGCCGAACCCAAGCTCCACACATAATACACACCCTCATTTAACACAAGTTCATCTGATAACTCACCCCCCACCTTGGTCTGTGTTCCTGTACCTTTGTCATGTCAGGGCACACAGAAGACAATGATGTATGTATAGCAAGAAACACCTTGCCCTAAAAGCAACTGACCCGAACCCTCATGCCCCAAGACTTGTGGGGAATCACTTTGATATGCTTCTATCCCATTTGGGCATACCAGCTGAGAATTCTGTCCAAATTTTACTAACTCACATGAACAAATGCAACCAATTCTCGGATAGAGACATTCACTTGAGTATACACCAAGTTTTCATGATTTTAGTAATTCTGTAGTTTTCAGAGAATTACAACCCAGACCTGAAGAGGAAATTCCATCAGCCTAGTATTGTGCATCTGACAGGAGTTACAACTCTCTTAAACGTTGGCAAAAAGGGTAAGACTCTCCAACTTTCAGAATCTTAGTAAAAACTGGGATATTTTGACAAAGTAAAAGGTTGGTGGTGGGAATTAAATGAGAATATACATATAAGGGGTTAAAGCAGCTCATGCTTACAAATAGAATCTCTTAATCTCTTATAAATAGAATCTCTTAATCTCAAAGAGAATCACTGTTAGGACCTAGGTGTGCTCTGGATGCCAGGAGCTGGGAGAGATAAGATGGCACAATAGTATGTTTATGGACCCAGAGAATCTTAAGACTATCATGACACTGGACCTCAAGAGGACAGGTACTATTGTTTCCTAAATGTAGCAACAATGTCACATATACCAGAACAACCTGGCTTTTCTCTGGCTACCATGGCTATTTTGTTTGAACATGTACTTTTGACATAAGATGACCAATAAACCTCACGTCTACTATAATTTCTGTCCTCTTCATATTTTTTCCCAACTATGGGCAGTCCAAAGATTGATAATGCTAGGGAAATGAAAGTAACTGGGCATTTTAAAACGTTTCTTTTATTATTCCATATCCCTTTTCTCTATTTCAAGCCTTGTTTCTTTTTAATGAAGAGTTACTGCTCTGAAAAGGCTGAGCATTTCCCAGATACTTAAAGGAAAAGCTGGTGGAACTCTAAATCCACAACCAAACCAAATGCCTACTGACTGGATTCAATATTTCAAAAGAGAAGATCAATTTAATATTTTCTATTCAATGGATCATGAACTGGGCATCACTAACAAGGAAACTATAAAAGCTAGATTTTGCATACAGGTGAATTCCAAGAAATTAAACAATATCCATTCAAGAATAGCCCTCTTAAAGCAAGCAAACATCCTGATTTGAATGTCAGGATGACAATGGGTAGAGGACCTTAGTCACCAGCGCCTACAGAAGAGATGTCTAATGTACACCTCTCATCCCCAGAAAGGATGCTATCCTGCAACCAGCTGCTTCTGACAAACCATCTAAATAAGCTGTTAATGAGGTATGCAAAAGCAATTTAAAAAGGAAAAAAAAAAGATATTTATGAAAAACGTTTTGTTTAAAAACTACCCAATAAAAAAAAATCAGAAAAACAAGATGGTATGTATTGCTAGTACATATGGCACATGTTCTCATAATAATAAAAAAATTTCACAATTTTCTCTATGTAGTTGACAACCAAAGAAAACTACAATGGCACTACCCTCACAAACACCAAAAACAGACATTTCATGAGACCTGCATTATATCCTGCCTCTTACTCATTATCTCACTTCATTCACATATCAAATCTAAGTAGGAGGGACCATCTCCATTTACAAAGGAGGAAAGTGAGCCTCAGGGACGTTCAGTAGCTTGCCCCAAGCCAAGTAATTCAGAGTCATTTTGACCACAAGCATGTTCTTTTAATCTCTGTACGACACTATATAAAATCCACATTTCAAAAAAGTAATACCCAAATATATTCCTATTTCATATATTTTTCTCTTTCTCTGCACATTCGTGTATGTGTGTGTGTGTGTGTGTGTGTGTAAATTTGGCTTTGCTATGAGGTGACCACTCCCAGGTTCAAAGCTAATTAGAGAATAGCAGCTTGCTCAGCTCAAAAAGGAGAGCTGATCAATAAAAAAGTCTTAAAATGCTTGCTAAGGGAACATACTGACATATGTTGATTTCAGAATTATTATCTAATTTTTTCAAAGTCTAAAAAGATGAGTTTTAAGCCAAGAAATCAAAATGGCTTAGGGAAAAAAAGTGCCAAATTTAACTTTAATAAATATGTAAAAACCCCAGGACACAAAATGAGGGTTGAATACGTCACATATTCAATATCTATATTTGAATGGTGGCAAAAAAAATAACATTTCCCCAGGAAGACTTTTCTTCAAGAATTAATATTGTATCCTGATTACAGATTTAAACATAGTCTTTCTACAAGCATACTTTTAAATACAAGGACCTGTTTGCCTATTTGGCATTTAGCCACCAAACTGCTTACAGGCCTATAGAGATTCCTAGGTATCTACCCACAATTTACTTTAAACTTAATTCCATGGGATTCTGTTCCTGCTAGTCTTTGTGAAGCTTGTGCCAAAGAACATGTTTTCTATAAACAGCAGTAAAAAATGTATTCTTATTATATGCAAATATATATGCCATCCATACTTTTGGCTCACTCTATGACTTATTTGAACGCTCCCATTCTTCTGTTAGGCACAAAGTGAAATATGAATTTAATCATGAGGCCACTTAATCAGTAGACAGTACTTTTTATGATGTGTTTATGGCATCGAAACATAAAATCAGGATCATTAAGATTGTTAACACCTCAGAGGAACTGGAAAGCTTTTAATTCTGCTGTTAGTCAGACTCTTAAGAACTGTGATCCAAGTTGTGATGAGTACAAATCATCCAAATTGCTTTAAGCTCCCATGGACTTTGCAGAAGATGTGACTTAAGTGCAATAAGCAAAGCAGGACTCATTTACTGCTAGAAAGCATGGCAATATTTTCCTCTGATTTAGAGAGCGAAAAAAGCAACGCCTAGTTTTTACCAGGAAGGTGTTTACTGACGTGAGTAGAAAAAATACTTCTACCTGTTCATTTTAGAAACACATGAAGTTAAAAAAAAAATCACTTCTCAGTGAAATGACTACAATAACAGGTTGTACTGTTGGCTGATATAGGATTGCCGCAGAGGATCTAAAAATTTAAATAGGCTATACAAACTTCTAAAAGTATTAAGAAATAAACAGGGCAACCCCCTCAGGTCCCCTCCCACTGTGAGAGCTTTTCTATCCTCTTAATAAATCCTGCTTTCTAAAAAATAAAAAAGAAATAAACATTGAATTTCTACCAAATCAAACTCATAACCTTCAATTACAGGATAAATAGAAGCAGAGGGAAAAATATGAAAAGCTCTTACATGTAAGCGTCTAAGCCTTAATATTGACAGCATCAGCGTTAGGCCAGCAGGTGTAAGTTCAGTGTTAATACAGCATCTTATATGTCTTGGGAGTTCAAAGGTCAACTCTGGTTTCCAGGCCTATTATCATTATAGGTCTCTGCTTTGTCACCTGTTTCTTCTGATCTCATCCAACTGAGTTAATGCTGTTAAACCAGAACTTGACAAAGAGTTGGTACATCTAATTTGTATGATGTGAGCTACATGAGCGTTCTCTAAGACTAAGCTTTTCTAAATGTGTCCGTTCTTTGAGATACACTAGTAGTCACTTCTTTCATCCCTCATTTGGCTGATTTGATCTTTTCACATCCAGCTCTGGGAACTGTGTCATCCTTCAGTTACACTGGATCCTGAGTCACGGATACCTCCAAGGAAGAATGAATAGTATTGAGGTTAGAATCTGTCTAGAACACAATAGACGGCATTAGGGAAACGTGGTATTCCTCTTCCTTCCTCTGTGGTCAGCATATCTCATCTGCATTTTTAAAAAATGTTAATGCTTAGTATGAAATTCAAGGCTGGAGTCCATCTATATGCTACTTTTAAAAGACACACCTTAAAAACAAAGGCATATTAAGGTGGGAAAAAAAGGTTGACAAAAGGTATTCAGTGAAAACCATAACCAAAAGAAGGGTGGAATACCTCTCTCTACCACCATAACATAAAAGCTTTAACTTAGGAAGGATTCCTAGAGATAAAGAAAAACATGGCCTAAGAATAAAGGGTCAAATTACTCATAAGATATAAACAAAAATTTATAAGAACTAAAAACACAACTCCAAAATGTGTAAAGCACACTCTGACATAATTCAAAAGAAACAGAAAAAAATCACAATCACAGTGGGAAGTTTTAACCCACTTAATTCAATAACTGATAGAAAAAGCAGATAAAAAAATCAATAGACATAGAAAACCTGAAACCATGATTTTAAAAATAGGCCTGATGGTTACAATACTGTAGGCAACAATTACACAATACAATCTTAAACTGCATATATGAGGAGGAGAGCAAAACAAAAACAAAAACATAAAAAAAGCCGGGCTCGGTGGCTTAGCCTGTAATCCCGCGCCTTTGGGAGGCTGAGGTGAGTGGATTGCCTGAGCCCGCGGGTTTGAGATCCGCCTGGGCAAGTGAGACCTCATCTCTACGATAAATCAAAAAATTAGCCGGGCGTGGTAGCGCGTGCCTGTAGTTCCAGCTACTTGGAAGGCTGAGGCGGAAGGATCGCCGGAGCCCAGCAGGTCGAGGCTGCGGTGGCCGGGAGCGGCTACTGCACTCCAGTCTGGGCGACAGAGTGAGGCTCCAACTCAAAAAAAAAAACAAAAAAACAAAAAAAACAAAAAATTTATTCATACGTATATTATCATGAAACTGAGAGGTATAGCACATGACTGGTAGGTATGTCGATGAATGAAGAACTCAAAGTTAATATAAATTGCAAGGTACATTGATCATCAACATTTTAAAGGCGCTTACAGCCCTGGGCTCCTTCCAGGGTTTATTTTTTTAAAAAGATAAAGATAAAGCCCAGAAGTAATCAGAGAAGAAAGCAAGTTAGCTACAAAGGATCAAGACTCAGGTTAACTGAGGTTTGTCTTTAGAAACTTGGCTGCAGAAGACACATGAATATTAAATATACACCGAGTGCTGAAAAAAATGAACCAAATTGAAATCTTGTACAAATGGCTCCATTTTTGAGTATTTGACTCTTTGCCAAGTCTTGATTATTGTTTCTTGACAGAGAAAGAAATCAATAGCGTACTATCGTGTGTGAGTGTGTGTGTGTGTGTGTGTGTGTGTGTGTGTGTGTGTTTGAGTTGTAGTTTCACTCTGTAACCCTCGCTAGAGTGAAGTGGCATGATCATGGCTACCGCAACCTGAACCTGCTAGGCTCAGGACATACTTCAACCTCAGCCTTCCAGGTAGCTGGAACCAAGAGTGTGCCCTAATGCCTGGCTGATTTTTTTATTTGTTGTAGAGACGAGGACTCGCTATGTTACTCAGGCTGGTTTCGAATCCCTGGGCTCAGATAAACATCTCACCTTGGCCTCCCAGTGTGCTGGGATTATAGTTGTGAACCACCGTGACCAGCCCATTCATATTTTAAAACCACATCTAAATGTTACAATAGAATATGAAGAACACTCTAGAACTGAAGAGTGAATAAGAATCCATTCAAGACTTCCTCTCAGGATGAAACACTTGACTCTCTAGCATGTTGTGTTCTGGTTGACTTTACATCTGACAAAATGCCAAATGTGGTCTTCCGCACAGAATGTGATTTCTGTTTCTGTTCGATCCAAAGATGTAGATCCATCTGAAAGGGCGGCCAAATGTTTGCCTGTCATTCCCAGTGTATATTGTAAGCTAGAACTCTCTAATTTTAGAAAGACTAAGTTCACTGATAAAGGACTTTGGCAACGTCTCAGGGTATAAAATAAACATGCAAAAGATAGTCGCATTGCTATACACCAACAGTAAACAAACAGAAACCCAAATAAAAAGCACAATCCCATTCACCAATAGCCACAAAAAAATGAAATACCTTGGCATCTTCCTAACCAGAGAAGTGAAAGACCTTTACAACAAAAACTGCAAAACACTGCTCAAAGAAATCAAAGATGATACAAACAAATGGTAAAATATTCCAGCTCACGGATTGGAAGAAACAACATTGTTAAGATGTCCATCCTTCCCAAGGCAATCTACAGATTTAATGTAATACCCATTAAATTACCAACAGAATTCTTCTCAGATCTGGAAACAATACGGGAATTCATATGAAAACATAAATGACCATGAATAGCCAAAACAAACCTCAGCCAAGAAAACAAAGCAGGTGGTATCACACTCCCAGACTTTAAACTTTATTATAAGCTACAATAATCAAAACAACCTGGTATTGGTACAAGAACAGGCATATAGACCAATGGAACAGGATAGAGATTCCAGAAGCAACCAACTCATCTTCGACAAAGCCTCCACCACCCACTACTGGGGAGAGGAAACCTACTCAGTAAATGGTGCTGGGAAAAC
>CAUYQG010144993.1:0-33440 GCA_963574415.1 Tarsius wallacei | reverse complement strand
CTGTAATCCCAGCGCTCTGGGAGGCTGAGGTGAGTGGATTACCTGAACCTGCAAGTTCGAGACCTGTCCGGGCAACTTGGTGAGACCTCATCTCTACAATAAATAAAAAATTAGCTGGGCATAGTAGCACGTGCCTGTAGTTCCAGCTACTTGGAAGGCGGAGGCAGAAGGATTGCCGGAGCCCAGCAGGTCAGGCTACAGTGGCCAGGAGTGGCCACTGCACTCCAGTCTGGGTGACAGAGTGAGACTCCAACTCAAAAAAAAAAAAAAAAAAGGACAAAACTTTAAAATGCTGCTGAAGGCCATGGCAGAAGATAAGTGGAAATGAGTATCCTATTCCTGGAGTGAGAATTAAACACATGATCAAGAAACTTTCAAGAAGCTAGTTTTTATAAATTAGTTTATACATATGTTCAGTGGTCATTCAATAAATGAGTAAGCAACATTGTTTTTGCATCTACATACACCAATTCTAAAATTCTTTGGGAAAATAGGTGTGCAGGAATACATAGTATACTTCTGAAATAGAAAAGTGATGAAGTTGGTCTTATTCTACTAAATTTAAAAAACATAACAGAAAGAAACACAATTAAAATAGTGTGACATCAATACATTAAGAGATTAAACAATCAAAAGAACATAACTCGGGATCTAGAAATAAACTAAAAATTACAGGAGTCCAGAAAATAAAATAGAGTCGCACTTTTAAATCAGTGAGAAAATATGGATTATTAAATTATTGTGGTCAAGACAATTTCCTAGTTATCTGGAAAGAAGAATTGGATCCACACCTGACCATTTATATAATGTCTCTAAAGCCACTTCAAAAATTAAAATTATGAGCATATTAGAAAAACATAATATAGTTTAGATATAATCTATATCTATGATATAGTTTAGAAATAATCTTGAAATAGGAAAGGCATCTCTAAACATTGTTAAGAGGACTTATGGGAAAAGACAGGTGGATTTATCTACCTTAACATTTATTTATTCATGATAATAGGGGAAAAATGTAAAAAAAAGAACAATTTGGAGATGTCTGAATGCCAGACAAAAGGAGGGATATGTTATTGTCGATTATTCATCCCATCCTTGTAGGAACAAAGGGCAAAGAAGGTGTGTGTTATGATCTGAGCTTTGCCATGTCAGGATCTGACAGGATCACAAATGTGAATAGATGTTGTTGATACAGACAAAACCCAAAGGAGGTGACAGGTCCTCAGGGAAGTGGGACTGTGCAGGACAGGGCTGAGTATTCCCAGCAGTAATCAGTGCATAAGAACCTTTATGAGTGAAGAATTCTCCCCAGAGGGCAGGGCCAGGGAAAGCCAGGAACTATTTACTTCAGAGTAAACCTGTGTGAACTGTAGAAGGACAACTGGAGACCTCTTTCACCTGGCTGGCATGTCCAGCGCTCCAGGGTACAGAGCACTTCTGAAAATGTGGACTGGTTGAAGTGTCTCCTCTGTCATCCCCAGATCTTGGTCAATATTATTCACTGACTAAGATATTGGGAAACATTGCTTCAAGGGGATGCCCTAGAGCTCTCAGGTAGCTACTGTTTCATTCTGCCATCCTGCCTCACTTTGAGGTTTTGCTGTCTGTAACCTTGTATCTTAAAGTAAAGTGGAAGGTTTCTTTCACATTCCCAATTACTCTAAAGAATCTTCACTAGTCCTTGATGATATCTGCAAAAAAGCTCTTTAAACTATTAAGTTGTTCTGTCAAGAATGATAGGATAAGATTAAGATTTGTTCATGAATACAACTAAACTATGTGTTCCCAAAACATGATTGCACATGAAACAACAGCTGCTCACCCCCTGAGAAAAAGGTCATGCAAAATACCGCAAGCCAATCTCATCGTCCCCAAATAAAGCCACACCTTCATCTTCAGCTGGACGATTCTTCTATCCTGGTTGTTGCAAGCTAACAAATTAAGTGGCAATGACTACAAGCATTCAATGCTGCAAGGAGCCCAGCAATTGCAGGCGCTCAATTCCAAGGGATAATGGCATAATTTCATAATAATGACTACTAGTTATTAAAGCATTGCCCCACCAGGATTTTGCCTCCATAATGTTTAATGTAACTATTAAAATAGCTGTATATCAGCCTTCAGGAGACTATAATAACTGAAGTGCTCTTGCTGTGCTTTAGTGTTGACATCCTGGATTAATAATGATTGGTATTAATATGAGGCAAGTGTTACAGAACGGAGCACTCCATCTGCCCAAAGCCATAAAAAGGCCATGGTTTCCTAATGAGGTGGGGGATGGGGCCTGAATAGCAATTGCTTTGGCATCCCAGGGATCTTCTCCACCTTCCACTTTCCCTCCCTTCATGACAAACATTCAGTGACACCATAGAGAAAGGAGAAAACAGTCAGCAAAACCCACTCAAGCAATACAAGAAACACCACTGGGGGCATTTTGGAGATAAACTAACATGCTTTGATATGTTGACTAAAGTGGTAATAAACAAGATCCCAAAGTATATATGAAAACAGTCAAAGGTGGTGTCAGATCTGACTAGAGAGGTGGGAAACTTTTACGTAGGTAATTACAATTTTTATCCAGTTGTCAGAAAATGGTTAAGTCCCAATTAACTATTAGGCAGTATAAACATAGTAATTGAAATCATGTGATAATCAAGAAGAAAAAGTCTAGCACTTAATAATTATTAAAAAGATGGCACTTTTTCAGGTTCTTTATTATAAGAAAGATAAGAATTATCTTTAAGAATTATAAGAATGTGAATTATATGCACATGTATGTATATATGGGGAAATATAAAAACCAAACTTCATTCTATAAAGATTTGAGGTCTATATTTGTTTATGTTCCTTAATGATTGCTTTATTATATCTTCATAAAACACACAACGTTACATCAATTTTCCTATTTGCCAAAATATAATATGGTTTTTATGAGATTATATTTTATTTTCACTTTTGGAAACTAGAAAAGGCTGATTTTAACATATACAGAACAGCAAGCAATGGTCTAAATAACAAGGCTTTAGAGACCTGAAAATGGTCCAGCAAATCCCTAAACGTTTTCCAATGATATATTAGAGTCAGAAGTAGACCACTCCCCTGGGAGATACCATGGATGACCAGCCACACCAGACACTTGCCTCAGCCTCAACACTGTCCTGACATACCATGTTCATCCTCCTGTGGGGATGGCATAAGCATTGTGAACTCTTAGGGTGTTGTGAATGTTGAACAAATAAGTCAAGCCTTGTGTGGAGTGGTAGAACAATTATCCATGAATCTGAACAATCACAATGATTTGGATTTTAGAAACTGCTTATATCTGAATACTCTATTGGAGAATACCAAAATAAAATAAAATAAAATAAAAAAACTAGGTTAATTTTGGTTCAAATTAGAAACTGTCAAATAGCGTTCTCAGTAACTGAGGTTGGTTAACTCCCTTGTTTCACAAAACACTGCTGGTTACTGGCCCAGATCCTGCGTCTGCAAGAAGTAGCAGCCAATGGTTGTATTGATGCCCTTCACTGTTTTTAAGGTTGGGGAGTGGTGGCAATCAAAATGGGGTAGGGGAGTGGTGGCAATCAAAATGGGGTAGGGTGTGACTGGAGGAGGCTGGAGTGACTGAAATGCAGGCTTCACATCAACCGGATAAGGACAGAGGGCAGAAAGATGAAAGAGGAGCGACGAAAAACTGGATGATGACTATGAAACCAATCCCAAGTTAATGAGCTACCCATCTTTCACGCCATCCCTACTGTTGGGTTCATACGCAAGGTGAGGTTCAGTAGCACAGATGACAAGGTCAGCCCTGGAAGGTGTTCAGAAGGCAGAACAACAGGACAGAGTGAACCGGGAGCTGGGGCAGTGAGTGTGTGCCAGTGATGCCTTAAGTGGGGGTAATTCATCCTGGTCCACTCCCTCCCTCTCAGCACAACCAAGAAAATTAATATTATCAAGATGAGTATCTCAGCTAAATCTTCTACATGAACTCGATTTAGTATTACAAAACTCCATTCCCAGCAGTGTAAGAGAGCTCCCAATGAGATGAAATTCTGACTTTTATTCTGATTGCACAGTTTATTTATTTACCCCAGATGACTCCATCTTGAGATAGAACTCCAAATTAATAGGACATTTTGAGCATCATTTTTTAGCAATGTCAAAAGTGCAAAGAAGATTTTATACAATTGGTCTCATCTTGAATTTGATTAGGGATTGAGGCTCTCAATTGATTATATATAAATGTTCCCTTGGTCAAGATTATCACACTAAAGGTAAATCATCTGACTTGATTCCACTCAGTGGGGTACACCTGTCTGCTGTTACAGTGATTGGAATTGGGTTTCACAAACTAAAAAGGCAGCATTTGGAGCTTCATTATCTCCCTCTCTTTTTAATTGCACTCTACATTTATCTATTTGCCCTTCAAGAGTATACCCAATAGGAACTTGACCTTGCTAAACCATCGCAAGATAAAATGCTACGTTGCCATTCATAAAGTCTTTTCATGCTGGATTCTCCTTAATGCCTGGGCTGCTCTCCCAGGATTGGTTTACAAAAATTAAAAAGAAAACTTTACTTTTTAGTGCCATTTATATTTACAGAAAAATTATGAAGCTAGTCCAGAGAGTTTCCAATAATCCCTCTCCAAGTTTCCCTTAACATCTTACATTAGTATGATACATTTGTTACAATTAATGGGATAGTATCGATACATTGTTACTAAGTCAAGTTTCTTCTTTCCTCTGGGATTTTCCCCAAAGCCCCTTTCTGCTCTGGGATTCCACTCAGGTTCCTGTATACATTTAGTTTTCATGCCTCTTCAGGGTCCACTGCCTGTGGAAGTTTCTCAGGCTCTTTCTTTCTTTCCTTCTTTTTTTTTTTGATAACATTGACAGTGTTGAGGAGTAGTATTCAGGTATTTTGTAGAATGCCTGTCATTGGGATTATTCTGATGCTTTGCTCTGGATTAGACAGAAGTGCCATTCTCATCACATCATATCAAGGGTACATACTAGCAACATGACTTACCACTGTTGATATTGACCTTGGTCATTGGGCTAGCATAGTGTAAGTCCAATTTCTTTGCTGTGAATTTATCTATTTTCTCCATTTCCACACTGTCTCTTATGAAGAAAGTAACTATGTGCAGCCCACGTTTAAGGAATGGGAGTTATACTTTGAGAGTAGAGTATTTACACAAGTTACTTGAAAATCTTTTGATTGCCCAGCAGTCTTGCATTCTGCCTTCCCCAGCTCGGCCCAGGCTGCAGCAGAAAAAGAGAACAGCTGGAGCCCTGAAACCAGACAGGGATCCACATTGCTCCACCCAGCTCTGCCCAGCTCAGCCCAGCCTCCAGCTTGGAATCTAAGCCAGTCCCATGTGCTGCACCACTGCCTTAGGTATGTTTGTCTGTCATCCCTCTTACTCTTCTCTCTCTCCACCTTCCTTTTCCCCACTTCCCTGTTACATTCTTGTTGGGAGCCAGCCTTGGAGGCCCACCTGATTTTCAGGGTCCTGGTGGGCCAAAGACCCTGGGCCACAGGGCGAGTCTGGGAAGCTGAGGCCCTTCTGTCTTCCGCCTTTGCTGTTTGATATGGCTGAAGAATTCTGTGCAGTCGTGGAAGAAGAAAACAGCATGTCTATGCGAAGTACTCACAGCTATCAAGGATGTCATTGTTCATTTTTCTATTTCCCACCATGCTGTTTGGCCTTTTCTAACATATGCAATGATTAAACTCTGAAGCACATCAAGAATGCTTTCTCTCACTTGGTTATAAGTTACTAGATATTGCTGGAGTAAAAAATGATATAAGTATATTCACTCCTTATTTGATTTAGAATTATGTAGTTTAGTGTTTAGACATAAGGTTTTTTAGAAGCACAAGTTTATAGTGAGTTTATTATGAATTCACTATAAATTCTAACACTTATCTAGGAGTTATGTAGGTGATTTATAACACTGTTTTCACAGATTTAGGATAAAGATTAATCGTTAAGGTTTTTACTTAACTCAATAGTTAAAATTTTAAGTTAATGCATATAAAATAGGTTTTCACTGAATTCATAATATACTAATTAGATGCTTTTATGATAAATTAACTAAATACAAAAAGCAACCTTGGGGACCTGGGAAACATTATTAAAAGCTTCTTTTGAGTTTTCTTTAAAAATAAACACTGCACAATAACAGAAAAGTAACAAAGACACCTGGACAAAAAAGGCGATTACGAAGCTTTGAAGGTCATAAAAGTCCCAGAGAAAACTCCTTATACATGGAGAAATGTGTGTCTGGAAACTTTCTTAAAACATTTCAAGGACTGTAGGGACTTTAGACTAAAGCTATCATTCTTGGCTTTAACAAAAGGACCCATTGACTGAAAGTAGATATTGTTCTTGGCTTGTTCATTGCTTCTAAGACCACTAGATGGTGATAACTTCTGAGGGATAATGTACGTAAAGAAATTTTCTTTGTCTTGCCCCTTTACGAATGGTATAAAAGCTGTGTGTTAACTAACATTAAATTGGCATTCTGTGCAGCAAACAGGTGTCCAAAGTGCATTCTTTCACCTACTTCATCTCTCCTTCAGCAAACCCTAGACCCGGCAGGAGCAAGACTCCAGCACATTCTTTTCCTTTTTCTTATCTCATTTTGCTTTCAGGGAGCAGACTTACACCCCCTATTGAGATCACAAGGCAGTGGGTACCAATACACCTGTTGGTGGACACTGGGATCTGTAGATAGATTTTGAATCATAACTCCCCCCTCAATTAAATATCAAAACTGCAAAAAAAGTATAGCCCCCAACCTACAATCAAGCCTCAGAACTTAACACAGATAGAGGATTCACATAAGAAAGAATAGGAGATTGAGCAAACAGAAGTAAAAGCAACCCTGCCATCTCTGAACAACAGAATTAAAGAAGAGGAGGAAAAAAGTGGGGAAGAAAATCTGCACAAATGAAGAAAAACCAAAAGAAGAATATGAATCTTATACAGACCCCGGGGAGGTCAGATTTTGGAATGCAAACAATGAAGAGCCCCCAGAATGATTGGTCACATACTACAAATCCAGACATCAAGACATTAATAGAGAGAATAAAAAGAATTGAGGAGAGACAAGAGGAAAACAGGAAGGAGTTGATAACTGAGATAACAGCAGTAAAGAATACTGTGATTGAAATAAACAACAAACTAATAAGCATGGAAAGCAGAATTAGCCAAGAAGAAGAAAGAATTTCAGAGCTTGAGGACCAAAATACAGAACTAACCCAAACTGTCCAAAATATAGAAAAGAAGCTTAAAAAGACAAAACAAAACCTTCAAGAGATGAGTGATTATTTCAAGAGGTGGAACCTAAGAGTAATTGGACTTCCTGAGGCAGAAAGAGAGACAGAGACCACCCTGGAACAAACATTCCATGAAATCATTCAAGAAAACTTCCCTTATCTCATCAGTGATGCGAAAAGTCAAACACAAGAGATCCAGAGAAACGCTGCAAGACAACAAATGAGAAGACCAACTCCAAGACACATAATAATTCACCTAAACAAAGTAGGTATGAAAGAAAAAAATCCTAAAAGCAACAAAGAAAAAGGTCAGACTACCTACTGGGGAAGACCAATAAGAATAGCAGCAGATTTATCTACAAAAACACTTCAGGCCAGGAGAGCATGGAGTCCAATCTTAAAAGTTCTCAAAGGTAAACAATTTCAACCAAGAATAACCTACCCAGCTAAGCTGAGCTTCATCAGTGAGGGAGAAGTAAAATCTTTCCCAGACAATCAACCCCTAAGATCTTATGCTGCCTCTAGACCACTTCTACAAGAAACACTTAAGAAAGTATTAAACAAAGAAGAAAAGGAAAAAAAGAATGACCATGTTCTTCACAAGATGTAGGAAAAAGATTGAAAACACACATGAATCAACCCAAAAATCAAAAGAAAGACAACGAACAGGAACAATAACAACTCTATAAGAACATTATGACAGGGATAAATTCTCACATTTCAATAATTAGCCTGAATGTGAATGGACTAAATGCACCTCTGAAAAGACATAGAATAGCAAAATGGATAAAATATCATGAGGCAGTAATATATCAAGAGACACATCTCACCAGAAAGGACACTCACAGACTCAAAGTAAGAGGATGGGAAGCAAAATTTCAGGTGAATGGAACAAAAAAGAAAGCAGGAGTGGCGATTTTAATATCAGACAAAATACCCTTTAAGCTATCTAAAATTAAAATAGATACAGAAGGTCACTACATAATGATAAAAGGTTCAATCCATCAACAGGAAATATCCATCCTAAACATATGTGCACCCAACATAGAAGCACCAACTTTCATAAAGCAGCTTCTAGGCAAATTTAAAAAAGATATTGACTCTAACACTTTCATAGCTGGGGATTTTAATACCCCACTCACAACCCTAGACAGATCATCAGGACAAAAAATTAGCAAGGAGATCCAGAACCTCAATATGACTCTTGTCCAAATGGACTTAATTGATATCTATAGAACTCTCTACCCAATGACCATAGAATATACATTCTACTCATCACTGCATGGAACATACTCTATGATAGACCACATACTTGGCCATAAATCAAGCATAAACAAATTTCATAAAATTGAAATTTTGCCATGTACCTTCTCAGACCACAGTGGAATAAAAATAAATATGAACACCAACAAAGTTCCCCCCAAACCCACAAAAATATGGACACTAAACAGCATGATGCTAAGCAACTCCTGGGTCAACATGGAAATCAAAACAAAGATTAAAAGATACCTGGAAACAAATGAAAATGAAGAAACATCTTACCAACATCTCTGGGATGCCATGAAAGCAGTAGTAAGAGGGGAATTCATATCTCTACAAACACACTTGAAGAAAATGGAAAAGTCACAAGTTAACAGCCTAACAAGCCACTTAAGGAAGCTGGGAAAGCAAGACCATCAAAACCCTAACTTTAGCAGAAGAATCCAGATCACCAAATAAAAGCCCAAATCCAGGACATAGAAGACAAAAAGATAATACAAAAAAATCAGTGAAACAAAAAGCTAGTTCTTTGAAAGGATAAACAAGATTGATGGTCCCCTACCTAGACTGATCAAGACAAAGAGAGAAAAAAATCAAATAAGCAATCAGAAATACAAAAGATGAAGTTACATCTGACACTGAAGAAATACAAGATTATCAGAGACTACCATGTACACTTGAACAGAAACAAACTTGAAAACCTAAAGGAAACAAGGACTTTCTGACATGACACAACCTCCCTGGGTTGAAACAAGAAGAAATTGAGATCCTAAATAGACCAGTAACAATCAAAGAAATCAACTATGGCATAAGAAAACTACCTACAAAAAAAAAGCCCTGGACCAGATGGCTTTCCAGAAGAATTCTACAAAACATACAAGGAGGAACTGATACCAATCCTATTGAAAGTATTCCAGGTGATTGAGAAAGATGGAACTCTCCCCAAATCATTTTATGAAGCTAGCTTCACATTGATACTCAAGCCAGGTAAAGACCCAATAAAGAAAGAGAACTACAGGCCAATATCTTTGATGAACATAGATGCTAAAATTCTCAACAAGACTCTAGCAAACCAGATTCAACAACACATCTCAAAAATCATCCACCACAAGCAAGTATGTTTCATCCCTGGGATGCAGGGATGGTTCAACATTCATAAGACCATAAATGTAACTAAATACATCAACAGTCGTAAAAACAAAACCACATGATTATATCATTAGATGCAGAAAAAAACTTTTGATAAAATCCAGCACCACTTTTTGATAAAAACCCTTGAACATCTAGGCATAGATGGAGTACCTCAAAGTAATAAGAGCCATCTATGAGAAACCTACAGCCAGCATACTACTAAACAGGCAGAAATTGGAACCATTTCCCCTGAAAACTGGAACTAGACAAGGATGCCCACTCTCACCCCTCCTGTTACACATAGTTCTGGAAGTCCTAGCTAGAGCAATCAGAGAAGAGAAGGCCATCAGGGGAATTCAAATAGGAAAAGAGGAAGTTAAGTTATCTCTCTTTGCAGATGACATGATTCTATACCTTGAAAACCCAGGAGAATCTGTCAAAAACTTCCTGGCACTAGTAAAGGACTTTGGCAAAGTCTCAGGGTATAAAATAAATGGGCAAGACAATCACATTTCTATAGACCAATAATAAACAAACAGAAACCCAAATAAAAAGTGCAATTCCATTCACAATAGCCACACACACAAACAATACCTTGGCATCTTCCTAACCAGAGATGTGAAAGACCTTTACAATGAAAACCACAAAACATTGCTCAAAGAAATCAAAGATGACACAAACAAGTGGAAAAATATTCCATGCTCATGGATTGGAAGAATCAACATCATTAAGATGTCCATTCTACCTAAGGCAATCTACAGATTTAACGCAATACCCATCAAATTACCAGAAACATTCTTCTCAGACTTAGAAACGACAATACAGGAATTCATATGGAAACATAAATGACCAAGAATAGTCAAAACAATCCTCAGCAAAAAAAAAACAAAACAAAAACAAAAACAAAAAAACAAAGCAGGAGGTATCACACTCCCAGACTACTCTCAGACTTTAAACTTTATTATAAAACTACAATAATCAAAAAAGCCTGGTATTGATACAAGAACAGGCTTATAGATCAATGGAAAGAACTGAGTTTCCAGAAGCAAAACCTCAATTTCTCAACCAACTCATCTTTGATGAAGCCTCCACCACCGACCACTGGGGAGAGGAAAACCTATTCAGTAAGTGGTGCTGGGAAAACTGGCAGACCACATGCAGAAGATTGAAACAGGACCCGTACCTATCTCCATACGCAAAAATAAACTCTAAATGGATCAGAGACCTAAACATAAAACCTCAAACTATAAGAACCTTAGAAAATGCAGGAGACACTCTTCTGGAAATTGGAACTGGCAATCAATTCCTGACCAAAACCCGAAGTGCCCATGCCATAAAAGATAAGATGAACAAGTGGAACCTCATAAACTGATAAGCTTCTGCAAAGCCAAAGAAACCATCAAGAGAGCAAGGAGACAGCCCACAGACTGGGAAATATTTGCCAACTCCATGTCTCACAAAGGCCTAACATCTAGGATCTACAAGGAACTCAAACATGCTGAAAAAAAAAAAAAAAGCCCCATTACAAAGTGGGCAAAATATTTGAATAGACAGTTCTCAAAAGAAGACATACGAACAGCCAACAGATACATGAAAACATGTTTAGCTTCATTAGTCATCAAGGAGATGCAAATTAAAACTACACTAAGTTACCATCTAACTCCAGTCAGAATGGCCATCATCAGTAACTCAGAAAATAACAGATGCTGGAGAGGATGTGGAGAAAAGGGAACACTTCTACACTGTTGGTGGGAGTGCAGACTAGTACAGCCTCTGTGGAAAACAGTGTGGCAATTCCTAAAAGTTCTAAAAATTGACCTTCCATATGACCCCGCAATTCCCCTACTGGGAATATACACAGAAGAACTCAAATCACTCTATGAAAAAGATACCTGCACATGTGTGTTCATCGCAGCATTGTTCACAATCACAAGAACATGGAACCAACTGGGCTGCCCATCAAAAGAGGACTGGATAAAAAAAATGTACATATACACAGTGGAATATTACGCAGCCATAAAGAAGAACAAAACCATGAACTTCACAGCAACCTGGATGTAATTAGAGTCTATAATACTGAGTGATCTTTCACAGAAACAAAGAACTGAGTATCACATGTTGTCACTCATAAGTGGTCCTTGAACCACCACTGAAATACTAAAAGAAAAGGATTGACTGTAGCAGGAAACTGTGGGGCGAGGGGGGAGGCGGGATTGACCATAGTGGAAATCTGCCTGGAGAAGTGGGTCACACCTCATTAACAAGGATACAAAAAAGAGGTTTGTCTCTTTCTCCCCAGGTATTATCTATTCAATTATTTATGTCAATAGAGACATATGGTTACTTTTTACTTGGGTTATATTTTACTTTGTTGCTCACATGTTTGCATTTTTGGCTCTAAGGAGCTCTCTCAGTTGGTTCTTCTGCCTGGGACCGACTCTCCATCATCAGAGTAATCCATAAGATTCCAGGCTTCATGGGTGACCGAAAAGGAAAAGGTGTGAAGGAAGCAACTCAGCCTGCCCTGGGCCTCCCTTCCTCCAAGGATCAAGCATTATCCGTGTGATCTGGTCTAGTTTTCCAAGGACTGGCACTGGGGCTTGGGAGTTTGGCTTAATAGAATAGCCTGTGTCCCCTTTACCAGGCCTGTCCTCTGTGTGTTCGTGACTCTCTGGATTTTCTCAAAGTTGTCATGAATAAAACACTAGATTTAGGAATTGAGGGTTGCCCTGGATATCAGCATCCTGCACTTCTTATTACCCCTCAGGGTATCCACTCACTGAATCAGGCGAATAAGGACAATGGCAGACAAAGGTATCCCTCCCCGTAAACAACTCTTTTAGGATAAAGAAGTCAAAAAACCCCACTGTGTAATCACAAGGTTAAAACAAATCCCTAAGGATACCTTTGCAATTGTGCCTTCATGGAGTTCATAATCCACTTTGAAAAAAGTTAAATCTCTCTGTTCATTAATTTTCAAGATGTCTAAGAGATCAAGTTTCTGTATTTATTTTAGTTCTATTTTTTTTTTCTGTGCTATCTCATGGCTGTACTTCATCTAGGTAAAATTTAAAAGGGGAGAATGAACAGATAGGAAGCCAATCACTGATCCTTAGGATACTTCAGAGAATTTAGGCTGAAACTATATTCTATTAATTTTGTTTAAACATATTTTTGGATTCATTATTTTTCATAGAAAAGAAGTAAAAGTGAAATCTGACATTATATAAAAAATACATTGCTCTCACAGCCATTTTTACATCTTTTTGATGATCAAATTTCTCTGATCTTTTCAGCAGTTCACTTAACACATTGTAGAATAAATTCAGAAGTGGAAAGATTGAATTAAACAGAAATGCTAAGTACTCATAAGATAGGTTACAATGAAATGAACCTGCTTCGTACTTTACCTAGAGTGGCCAGCATCTTATTCATCAGCTATGATTCACTAATTCAGTAATTGCTTTGCTTGTATTACTTTTCTATTTATTACAACAGCTATAATACAGCAAGTTATGAGAAATGGTGTTGGATCTTGACACTTTTAATATCTCTAGGGTACTTTCTAACATGTATTCAGATTTAATTAATTATGTGAATAACATAAATGTGAAAATGATTTCCTGCTGTTGATATATCAAGCTCAGTAGAAAAATCCCAGCAATAGAAAAGGAGGGAAATTAGGTCCACATTATTATTTTTGAAAGGCTGATTTGCTTCGACCCTTTTTAGTTCAGTCACCATAACTGAGCTGATATTCACTGGATTGACATTGAGTTATTCATAACAGCGTCATGCATATAGGAAATGCCACTCCAGGTAAATTTTCCCCAAAGAAGAAAAACTTGCAATGATTACACTGATGACCAACTTTAAGTTTACTTATAAGTAGATATATATAGATATACATTATATATATATGCATATATATATAATGTATATCCATGTAATAAATATATGTCACATGAAACAGTATGTTTGTAATTTTAAGTAAATTTTATATGTAATATATGTGCATAATATATTTAACATATAATATAAGATAATAAGGTATCTCACTAGCCAAATTGAATCTAGTAGTACTCTAATGCATCTAAAGATAATTTTAACTAAAAAAAATAAGTCCACAAATAATTTTATATCACAAAATAGTTGCAAGAGAAAAAAAGCATTTTAAGTAGAATCCACTGTATAAAACTTAACAGTTGCAAGACAACAAACTGTAGAGTATAAACGAGTGTAAAACAAATAAACTATATATCAAAAATGTACAGACTGGGTGTGGTGGCTCAGCCTGTAATCCCAGCACTTTGGGAGGTCGAGGTGAGAGAATTGCCTGAGCCTGGGGGTTCAAGACCAGCCTGGGCAACTTGGTGAGACCTTATCTCTGAAATAAATCGCAAAAACTAGCCAGTAGTGGTGGTGTGCATCTGTAGTTCCAGCTTAGTTGGAACGCTGAGGTGGAAAGATTGCTTAAGCCCAGCAGGTGGAGACTGCAGTGGCCATGAGCATGCTGCTGCACTCCAGCCTGGGCCACAAGAGTGAGACTTCAACTCAAAAAAAAAAAAAAAAAGAAAGAAAGAAAAAGAAAAAGAAAATAAAAAATAAATGAACAAAATGCAGATAATTAATAACTCGTATTTAATACTGAAATGGAAAAATATTTTAAAATATGATGTAAAAATTTATACAATAAAGTAATAAATAATCCTTATAATTTATAATAAGTTGTGATGCATTCATGGATAAGTAAATACAATAATGTAATATATTTTTTAGCTACAGTTATAAAATTCTATTATAAAATAGTCATAAAATATTTTATGGCTATAGCTATAAAATGATTGTGACTTAGTCCATGTCCTAGCAAAAGCTCTAAATGTTGTGTTATTTGACTTGGACTTTTATCTATGTTCTCTACAGCCAAAAATCAGTCTTTATAAGACAATGCTTTAAATCTTTCAATTCTAACCTATGAAATATGTGATAAAGCTGTCACTTGTGATAACTGGTGACTCATGAACCTGAGGCTCTGGCAGAGTTGCCAGATTTAGCAAATAAAAACACAGGACTCTCAGTTAAATTTGAATTCCAAATAAATGAGGAATAACCTTTTAATGTATATCCCCTGCAGTATGGTATTTGGAACACACTAATGTTTTTAAACATGTTTATGATTTATCTGCCATTTAAATCTAAATCTACCATTTATTACAAGAAAGTGATAAGCTCATAAAAATTGACTGGATTTCAAGTGGAATTGAGAGGGAATATGAAGAGTGTAGGATTTGCATGGTTGGAAAATGGAAATAGGCAGTAGAACAGACTTAGGGGGAAAGAAAAAGTTAAGCTTGTGGCCAACATGTCTTTTCTTAAAAGTACTGGTTAGAATAGTGCAGCTTCAAGGAAACTCTTTCAATGGTAGAAGGTGATGTAGGGAAAAGATAAAGGCAGAAAGTTACAGGACGATAATTCATAGAGTGATATCTATTCATACTAAGATACATTTAAGAAAAAGAACACAATTATTTGTATCTGATGTTGCTTAAGATCCACAGTTTTTATTTTTAATTGTATCAAACATTATTTAATTGTAACATGAAAATGTATCTTACACACGAGCATGAGAGAAAAAGTCAGGTCTCCAGTGCTCTTTGAGGAGAATGTTTCAGATATTGATGATTCAGATAGGGACATCAGTCTGAGGGAAATTTCTCAGAACTAGCATAGATTAAATGAGCAATGTTTATGCTGATTAAATTGATTTTTGAAGATTTTTGAGAATGGCATACTATATTCCAGATATTTTTGCACTGACCTTCTCGTCTTTTTCTGGCCTTGGAGTCAAAGGTGCCTGTTGGAAAAGGCATAGATACCAAGATCACATGTGTTTTCTCACTTTCTAAATTTGTTCAGAATTTGCTCTCTTTGTAATTAAAAGCAAGCACCATTTCTCTCTAGGTCATTGCTGTCTGCTACACACAGTGCTTAGCAGAGACTAGGCTCACAAGGTATGTTAGATCTGTGAATTAAAGCATGTTTTTCCTAACTGGAATGAGTACCCTTTCTCTAATATCTGTGTGTGACTTTGTGTGACTCTAGGTAATTCTCTGAGCCAGCCAGGAGCCTATTTTCCTGATGAATTGTTCAGAAATCAAACCCACCCTCATGAATGATACTGTCCTGTGACTTTAGTTCATTTCGACTCTGGAATGCATAATTGCTGAAATAAATTATCCAGTTTTGAGTAGGCCTTAGATCTTATTTGAACTACTGTTTTGCCATTTAGCTCACATTCTTCTTTTTTTCTCTTGTATTCCAAATTTCACAGTGTATAAGATCAAGAATGAGTTGTTCTTTATTTTTTGTATTCTACATAATAATTTGCACATACAGGTATACCTCAGAGGCAGAGGGGCTTGATTCCAGACCACTACAATAGAGTCAATATTTCAAAAAAGTAAGCCATATGAATTTTTTGGTTCCCCAGAGCACATAAAAGTTATGTTTACACCATGTGTGCACTATACTAATGTATAAAATACAATGTGATACCTAAATTTTTAAGACAGTAGCATTATTGTTAAAAATGTTAGCAATCGTCTAAATCTTAAGTCATAGTATTTTTGCTGGTGGGGGGTCTTTCCTTGATGCTTGTGGCGACTGAATGATTAGGGTGGGGGTGGTTGCTGATGGTTGGGGTGGCTGTGACAGTTTCTTAAACTAAGACAACAGTGAGGTTTGTTACATTGACTGACTCTTCCTTTCATAAAAGATTCCCCTGGTCAGTTTCTTTTGCCCGTGCTACCAACTCTGGCATGTCTCCCTTCCTTTTCTCCCTTCTTTGCCTAATGAACTTAGTTTAAAAAAGAAAAAAAGATTCCTCTATAGCAGTGGTCGGCAATATTTTTGGCATCAGAGACCAGCTTCTTGGAAGACAATGTATCCATGGACCAGGAGGTGGGGGAGCAGGGAACAGGGAGAGGGAGGTTTGTGCAAACCTCCCTGCTAATGCTAATCCGTATTTGCAGCCGCTCCCCAGTGCTAGCATCACAGCCTCAGCTCCACCTCAGATCATCAGACATTAGATTCTCATAAGAAGCATGCAGCTTAGCTCCCTCATGTGTGCAGTTTACAATGGGGTTCTTGCTCCTATGAGAATCTAATGCCGCCACTGATCTGACATAACATGGAACTCTGATGGTACTGCAAGTGATGGGGAGTGGCTGTAAATACAAATAATCTTTGCTGGCTGGCCCGCCACTCATCTCCGACTGTGCAACCCAGTTCCTAATAGGTCACAGATGAGTACCATTCTGTGACCCAAGGGTTGGGGACCCTGTCTCTATAGCGTGTAATGCTCATTGATAACTTTGTATCCATAGTATAAGAGAAACTTTTTCAAAATTGAAGTTAATCCTCTCAAATTCTGCAGCTGCTTTATCAACTAAGCTTAGGGAATATCCTAAATTATCTGCTATTTTTCAAAAATGTTCACAGCATCCCCAGTAAGAGTAGATTCCATCTCAAGGAATCACTTTCTTTGCTCATCCATAAGAAGCAACTCCTCATTTAATCAAGTCTGATAATGAGATTGCAGCAATTTAGTCCCATCTCCAGGCTCCACTTTCAGTTCTACACATCTGCGGTTTTTGAATCCCTCACAGTAATCCATGAGGACTGAAGTCAACTTCTTTTAATATACTGTTAATGCTGATATTTTGACCTCCTCTTATAAATCACAAATGTTATTAATGGCATTTAGAATGGTGAATCCTTTCTAGAGGTCTTCAATTTACTTTGCCTGGATCCATCAGAGGACTCACTATCTGGGACAGCTAAAGCCTTATGAGATGTAATTCTTTCAAGTAATAAGCTTTGAAATTGAAATCTCTCCTTGGGTCTCAGAATGGATATTGTGTCAGCAGGTATAAAAACAAGGTTACTCTCTTTGCACATCTCCATCAGAGCTTTTGGGTGAGCAGGTGTAATGACATTTTGGGAAAAAAAAAAAATATATATAGATATATATATTTCTGTGCAGGAGGTCTTAACTGTGGGATTAAAATATTCAGTAGGTGATGCTGTGAACAGATGTGCTGCCATCTGGCCTTTGTTGCTCTGTTTATAGAGCACAGACGGTAAATTTGGCAGTTTTAAGGGCTATAAGATTTTTCTTTTCTTTTTTTTTTATTGGCTAGCACTAGCTAAGATTCTTTTTTGTTTGTTTGTTTTTTGTTTTTTGAGTTGGAGTCTCACTCTGTCGCCCAGACTGGAGTGCAGTGGCGGCTCCCGGCCACCGCAGCCTAGACCTGCTGGGCTCCGGTGATTCTTCCGCCTCAGCCTTCCAAGTAGTTGGAATTACAGGTGTGTGCTACCACGCCCGGCTAATTTTTTGATTTATTGTGGAGATGAGGTCTCCCCAAGTTGCCCAGGCGGGTCTCGAACCCGCGGGCTCAGGCAATCCACTCACCTCAGCCTCCCAAAGAACGGGATTACAGGCTGAGCCACCGAGCCCGGCTTAAGATTCTTATAAATAGTATATGAGCATTGGTTTCACTTTAAGGACATTAGCTGCATTAGCCCCTAATAAAAGAGTCATCCTGTCCCTTGAAGCTTTGAAACCAGGCACTGATTTCTCTTTAGTTATTTTATTTTATTTTATTTTAAAGATATGAATTGTTTCAGGACTAGGTATACAAGTGATCATTGTACAGATATAGTTTGGGCCTTTATAAGGCTGTATTGTCTCTTTGAAAATCTGTTTGTTTTTTTTTTCATCCACTGATCACTTCCTTTTTTTTAACTTTTCTTTTTTTAATTACTTTTTTATTTTAAAAATGTGGGGTACAGTTCAGTGTTAGGTATACGAATAGTCATTATGCAGGTACCCTTGTTGATGAGATGTGCCCCTCCCCCAGCAGTTTCCAACTACTACAAATCCCCCTTTTTAAAATAGTATTATGATAATTGTTCAAGGAATGCTTATGAGTGAAAACATGTGGTACTCAGTTCTTTGTTTCTGTGATAGATCACTGAGTATTATAGACTCCAAGTCCATCCAAGTTGCTGTGAAGTTGATAATTTTGTCCTTCTTTATGGCTGCATAATATTCCATTGTGTATATGTACCACATTTTTTTATCCATTTAAAAAAATCCTCTTCACTGATCACTTCTTAGCTAGACCTTTAGGACAGCTTCCTGTAGCTTCTGCATTAGCACTTTCTACCTCCTCTTAACATTTTCATGTTATGGAGATGGCTTCATTTCTAAACCTCATGAACCAACCTCTGCTAGCTTCCAATTTTTATTCTGCAGTTCTCTCCCTCTCTCAGCCTTCATGGAACTAAAAAAAGTTAGGGCCTTGCTCTGGATTAGGCTTTGGCTTAAGGGAATATTGTGGCAGGTTTGATCTTTTATGCAGACCACTACAACTTTATCTCTGCAATAAGGCTTTTTGCTTTCTTGTCATTTGTGTGTTCTCTGGAGTAGCACTTCTAATTTCCTTCAAGCACTTTTCCTTTGCATCCACAACTTTACTGTTTGAAACAAGAGGTCTAGTTTTTGGCTTATCTCAGCTTTTGACATGTCTTCTCTCTAAGCGTAACCATTTCTAGACTTTGATTTAAGGGAAAGATGTGCAGCTTTTCATATGAACACTTAGGGCTTATTGGAGGGTTGTTAATTGGCCAGATATTAATATTTCTGTGTCCCAAGGAAAAGGAGACAAATGGAGAAACAGCCTGTTGGTGGAGCTGTCAGAACACACACAGCATTTATAGAGTAAGTTTGCAGTCTTACATGGTGCAGTTTGTGGCATCGTAAAACAATTACAATAGTAATTGGTATAAAAGATTATTGATCACAGATCACCATAGCAGGTAATATTTAAAAGATTGAAATCTTGTGAAAATTACCAAAATATGACACAGAGGCATGAACTGAGCACATGCTGTTGGAAAAATTGTGCCGATAGACTTGCTTGACACTGGGTTGACAAAAATCTTCAATTTGTAAAATAATTTGCAAAGCAGATAAAACAAAGTATTAAAGTTGCATAATTATTGACTTATGGTTAAAACTTTAGATAAGGAATAAATATGTAAACATATATATGCACAACTATTTTCTCTGATGGTTAACTGATGGCTAAGTGCATAGGGATGAGTTGTAGAATTGCCAATTTTGTAGACTAGACTTGATTACTTGCAAGACAATATTTAGTGACATAACACAATTAACACTAACACAAGAGAGTGTGTTGTGACAAAAACACTAAGTACAGACAGTATAAATCCTTTAAAGTTTTAAAAGACAACCAGTTGAGAGATTTTTAGAATGGTAATTTTAGAAACTGTGTTTTTGGCCGGGCTTGGTGGCTCAGCCTGTAATCCCAGCACTTTGGGAGGCCAAGACGAGTGAATTGCCTGAGCTCACAGGTTCAAGACCAGCCTGGGCAACTTGGCAAGGCCTCGTTCTACAATTAAATAAAAAATAACCAGGTGTGGTAGCACGCATCTGTAGTTCTAGCTACTCAGAAGTCTGAGGTGGAAGGATCGCTGGAGCCCAGAAGGTCAACACTGGGGTGACCGTGAGCCTGCGTGCGTGCCACTGTACTCCAGCCTGGGTGAAGGAGTGAGACTCCAACTCAAAAAAAAAAAAGAAAAAAAGAAAAAAAAAGAAAAAAGAAACTGCCTTTTTATATAAATTTGATTTCCTGGGGTTGAGTCAGACATATGACAAGAACAGAACATGGAACAGATGCTAAGGTATACATAATAATGTGTGTGTAATTATGCCACATAAAGTTATGTCTGTTTTACTGAGAGATTTTTTCTTGAAGGCTTTGAAGAAGCAAACTACCATGTTGGGAGCTGCCTACGGGGAGTGCCACATAAAAAGCACATGAGGAGATCTCCAGCTGAGAGCCCACAAGAAACTGAATGCCATCAGCAACCACGTGAGAAAGAAATCAGATCCTTCCCCAGGTGAGCTTTCAAATGAGATCACAATACCAGCAGTCACTGGGATTATTGCTTTGTGAAACCCTTAGGCAGAGGACTCAGTTAAATCAGATGAAGACTCCAGACCTACAGAAATGGTGAGATAATATGTGTTGTTTTGTTTCAGAATGAGTAAGATGTTTATGTGTATGTGTATATGTATGAATAAATTGACATAAGCAATTGCCAGAGCTGGCAAGTCTAAAATCTGTAGAACTGGTTACTGGCAGTCTGAAAACTCTGTGGCAACAGCTGATGCTTGAGTCTTAAGGCAGAATTGTTTCCCTCAGGGAAACCTCAGTTTTGTTCAACTGGATTGAATAAAACATACCCACATTATTGCGAATAACCTCCTTTACTTATGGTCAACTGATTGCAAATGTTAACCTTTCACATCTGTTGTTGTGTTGTCCACAGCAACAACTAGATTCATGTTTGATTACAACACTGGGTACGATTGTCTAGCCATGTTGATCCATAAAACTGCCACACTAATCTTTACATGGTTTTTTTTCTGGCTACTGTTAGATGTGAGATGTCCACAAAAGCTTGTCTGTGTCTGTGTTGTATTCTTTGGGAAGAGGTAGAAAGAATATCTATTTTAAAATTATCTTTAAATTCTTAAAAATATGAAGTACTAACTCAGTAAGACAGAAAAATTCTGAAAAAAGGACTGTGCCAAAACCAATTTTGATACTTTAAGAGGTGACCATGCTTTAGCATTTAATATAAACATCATAATAGTGATAATTACAAATGTTGACACAGATTCACAAGAGTAACAAGAGCAAGCAGGCTGAAAAATGACCGGAAATATGGAAGGTGGCAGTGTCACCAGAAATAGGAAAGTTTAAAAGGATAATTAGACTTTTTAGTAATTCACCTGTGATGAGGCAGGGCAGTAGGGTGCTACATATACTTACCTCCCCTTCATGCACCAGGAGACATTTATTTGAGTTTTCAAGTCAAGCTATTCAAACACAATGTTTTTTGAATCAAGCTTGCAATTTAACCTAACTCGCTGACTCCCTCATTTATCATTCACGGATTCATTTATTTATTACTTATATTAAATAAGAATTTTAGATTTAGTTAACCATGACACTGAACCCAGAGAGGAGAGAGTAGAATTAGATACAAGTCTTGCTTTCACAAACACTACCCTCCCCACCCCCAGGATTTGACAGTCCAGTGGGAGAGATAATTAAAGAAGCATATGGTCAAAGCAGATTCTGATCAAGGTGATGCAGAGACAAGTTGGAGACGCCAGAAGACAGAGCAAATACACACAGCCTCATGGCCCCCTGAATCTGTCTTGGATGAGCAGAAGGGCTTTTCTGAATGAGGGAACACATTTATCTGTGTAACCGTAGCCATTGGATCTGCATTCTTTCTGGATTCTTACATCCTGAGACTTCAATAGAAAGATTAGGGAGACAGACTGAGGAGATTTAGATATGAACAATCATAACTAGGAAGATGCTACACCATTTTTGTCTATTCCATTATTTCCTGGCCCTATAACCATATATCCTCGTCACTAAATAGAGTGACAGTTTTCGGTCTAACACAAATCTAAATTTTTGGTTGATTCAAGCAAAATTCCGTGAGGTGTTTGTTCATGAACTTATCCCTACAGTTTCAGCTCTGAGTGGTTCTTTCTGAGGCAACATTTTGTTAAATGACTCAGCAATTGGTTTTATTTTGATGGCCATATCCTTGGCTCTACATATCTAACAAAACACTATTCATTTATATGTGACAGTGCAAAGAAGAAACTTAGGCTTTAGACAAATGTGCCAATTATAAAACATCTCATGTGAACGTTGTCTTATACCCCTGGGTTGATTCCAAATGAATCATCTGCTCAGTTTTGCCATATACCTACCATCCAATATGTTTTCAAATAAAAACATGAAATGCACGCAGGCCATCAAAAGATAACACCACATGTTTCAACCACCTCTCAATATTTCTTTCTCCAGTTTCTCCTCTATTTCATTTCATCAGGTTTTGCTTTATCTGAGAGTATTGACAGTGAAAGCCATATGTCTTTTCTTTTCTTTTGAAATAAGCAAGAATTCTAATTAGCAATTGTCCGTGATAACAGTTTTAAAAATCTTCTTTCTCATTAAAATTAAAAAGAATTCAATCTATTTGATTTGACATACAGGCAGATGTCTACACACATTCTTCCTTATTTTATTTTTCAATATGGAACGTTATTGAAAATCCTAGTTTATTTTTGGGCACAACTTAAAATACTGTCAGAAAAGTTTAACAAAACTTTATGAATATTCTTCCTGCATTTGAAGACTACAGTAAATTGTTTTCTAAAACTGGCAACATAAAATTATCTCCAGGCTAAATTATGAAAAGGTAAAGAGAAAAATTTGTAAAACAGATGAAAGCAAGAATGTATAAAATTATCTTACTAAGGAAGAATATTAAACCAGGCTTTACAGTAGCTAACTAAAGAAATTGAGACATCTAAATATAAAATGTGTCTGTTAGAATGGAATTTTCTAAGAGAATGATTCCTTAGCCACTTGAAGACCACTTGATCAGCATCCTTCTGTGCTGCTCTTAGTGATGACGGAAACACAAGGGGGTAAATATTGCCAGTATTTGATGCTTTTATTGTCCCCAATCCTGCCTTGTCAGACAGTTCTACTCTCTGCTCTCCACCTGCATTGCAGTGAAGTCTATATACAGAGGAAAATTGGATAGTGAATGATCCAATTCAGAACGCTGGTATACACAGGACAGGAATCATGATTTAGGCTCAATGATGAACTAGGGCATCCTTTTCACTTCTCCTCATATCTGACTTTTGGGAATGTATCACTTTCTGGATGAACAATTAGACTTGGGAAGGAGAATTCAAGATTAACTAGTGTTCACAGAGGTCTCTGATTCCACCTCCTCCCCAGAGAGAGACAAGTGCATGAGACCTGAACGCTTTTAATGCTCAGTGACATCCCCATTAGAAATTGTGCCTCAATAAAAGTTTTGGACTCAAGTTAATCAGATTGGGGGTAATATATCAAGATAAAAACGTAAGTTGCAGAGTATTTATGTCAACTACTTTTTATAAAAATATTTATGTGGGTGTATAAAATACACAAAAACATAAATTATCATATATAACTACCATACATATGAAAAAATCCTGATCTATTCGAATAAACTCTAAACTGTCATGATTTTTTTTCTAAGAAGAGAGAGTATATGAGGGACTTTCTATTTTTGCTTTGCCATCTCTGTTTCATTAAATATTTTAAGAATCACATCTTATTAATTTATTAAAAGATAAATAACAAATTACAGTATAGGTCTATAATTTCCAAAAATTTATTGAATGTGTTAAAATATTAAAATACTTTCTCATCCTCCTATATCCTATAATGATGATAGATGTTAATTATATTTATTCATTCGTTTATTATTTAAAGAACTTCCATCTTCCAAGGTAACATAGGGGTATAGATTATAAGGGTTATGAAATGCTTCTTTAAGACCCATGGTGGTCTATGCCTGGGAAATGGGTCATAAAATTGAGATACAAGACCAGGCACAGTGGCTCATGCCTGTAATCTCAGCATTTTGGAAAGGTAAGGCAGGAGGATCTCTGAGCCCTAGAGTTCGAGACCAGCCTAGACAACATAGCGAGATCTTGTCTCTATAGTGAGTCAAACAATTATCTGGGCCTGTAGATCCAGCTACTCAGGAGGCTGGGGCATAAGGATAATCTGAGACCATGAGGTCGAAGCTGGGGTGAGGCATGATTGTGCCACTCTAAACTGGGTGACAGAGTGATACCCCAACTCAAGATACAAATTAATTTTACATGTTCAACTTCTCTCTGCTTTTAAGAGCAATATGGCAGTGACAGTTCAGTAACACAAAACTTTGACGAAAAAGCTAGGACTTAGCATGACTGATTTCCATGGCAGAAGTATAGAAACTGCATTTACAAAGTGCTGTAAGTCTTTTATTATTTTTTAAGTATGATCACATAGTATTTCACTTCTACAACTGTGGCCATTTTTTGTAAAATCTGCCTCATTCTCTGAGCAGTGTGGCTGTGTGAAACATATTGAAGACTAAACAAGGAGACATCATCTTGTTACTTCATTGCTGTGCTTCTAGAAAATTCACCTTATAGTATCAGAAACAAGGAGGAAGGACCTCAGCAGTTTGAAGATATGTCACACCAAAAATATGTAAGATAGGGTATATCAGAACACAGCCTGAACTTGGATTTTGTTCAAATGGCATTTACTTGCTGTGTGACTTTGGCGAATTACTAACATTCCTTAAATTTCACCCCTGCCCTGAAATTCATTGTATGAGTCAAATAAATCTGAAGGTTGGAGCTTAAGCACACTCTAAGCTCTCAATTCTGAATCAGAAGATGCCAGTTATCATTTTTTGCTATTTACTTTAGAAATTTGTGATGAGATTCTCTTGTTTTACTTTTCTTTTCAAAAATTAACATTGTAGCAACGTATAATTACAGAGCTATACTTAAAACATGACTTTATAACAATTGTTTTGCATTTTGTTGCCCAACAAGGCTATCTTAATCATAAGCCAAAATTCGTTATTTCCCCCCTTCCTTTCTTCTTTCCTCCCTCCATCCTTTTCTCCTTCTCTCCTTCCCACCTTTCCACTACCTTATTTCTGAAACCCTGTGTTTTTATGAGGCTGTAGCAGTGACACTAATGGATAGTTTTTCTTACTTTTCATGGGCTTTTCAGCTTCATGATAGCTGGTGAGTGTGATATTTTTTCTTTAAGTTGTGAACATGTTGCTGACATCTGTTCTGCGATAAGTGACTTTAAGTGCAGCAATTAAGCCTCAAAACAGTCTGCTGCATTATGCTATTGCTCTGTCCACAGCACCAACTGGGTATGTAATTGCCTCTACCGTTGAGGTTAGTACCCTTATTTCTATCTGTCAATCGTTTAGCATTTTCATTCCACCTGTGTTTTAACAGCGGCACATTTAAATTGTATGGAACATACTAAAGATGATAACAAAGGTCATAAAGAAAAATATTACGTAAAGTTGAACACAATAAAAAAAAGGGAAATTTAAATGAAATTAACTTACATGAAATAAAAGCTTGTATTCTAAGCTTAACCAAATGTAAATGTAAGACTTTCCTACCTTTGTTAGAGTTACTATATCAAATGTACAGCTCTCAAAAAAAATTGATAGGAATCACTACTCCCATTTAAAGTCTTTATGTTAGAACTCAATGCCAACTTGTTATTTAATCTTAGTAACATTATAGTATCTCTAGTAAACATTCAAATGTTTATTATGAATGTAAAGAAATATTGACTACCTTAATAAATATTAATCATGTTTGTGATGATGTGAAATTAGATTTATAAATCAAATAATATGGCATCAAACTGATTTCCTCAGCGTGTTTAGAGAATTTTCATTTTTTACTCTTGTCAGTGCACTGGTACTCTCTAATCCTGTTTATAGATAATCTAGGTTGATCAAATTTCAAATAAGTTTTTCTTGCTTATTTACAAATAGTTTTCATTAAGTTTATAACATAAGTTATAAACATAAATTGAACTCCATTTATTTAATAAATCTGTATCTTTGTTTCCTACTTTATATATAATTTTTGAATAGTATTATTGGGGAAATTAGCAGATATTGGTGAACCTCATATTTCAGTGATAGCAGAGAACTGTTTCATATATATATCTCCATCTGTAATGAGATGTTTTGCTAATTATAAGCCTTAATTTAATTAAGAAAACGTCATGCAGTTTAAATTATTACCATAATTTGAAAATTTTTAATCAATTCTCAATAAATACTTAGCCTTTGGAACCCAACTTGATAAATAGAAAGTAGCTGAGTCCATTAAAATCTTTTTGAACTGTTAAGTATTTCAGGATTCTATGTGATTTCCTTTTCTCTGCTATGCTTTCATATAGGAATTATTACTGAAATATAGAATTAATAATAGACGATTTTAATTGCGTGTATTATAATTTGTCAGGGAAAAGAAAAATACATTGGATGGAGGCAAAGAAGATATTAGAAAATGAAACATTTCTAAGTATAGCAGTGTAATAATATTCAATTTATAATAGAATGTCTGTGAGAAATTTTTATGGAAAATTCCTATGAAAATTAATAAAAATTTTCATCTAAGTAGAATAAGAAAACAGTATGAACTCTTTCCTTGACCTTCCAAAAATCTTATTCTCACCAGTTTCTGTCAAACCACCCTTGCCCAAAGAAGAGAATGTGATAATTTTCTGTGTTTGAAGTTCTCACATATGTACCAGTAGTAATAAAAATAAATTATTTAAATCAATTTTGTGGTACTTGTTTTACATAAATTTTCAAAATAATGTTGAATTTCTTATAATGGGTAACTTTGAGAAAATCCTCTAAATCCAATATGAACATTAAGTGAAATGAGTGCTGTTGGTTTAGTGGATAATTCCAAGGCTTAGATAAAGACAGGATCATTACATTTGAAGATTCATTCTAACCCTTGTACCACTGTTCTGATAATTGTCCCCAGGGGAGTCTTGATGTTCTTGCATGTTTCTGAAAGATTATAAAAGTGAACGTGCACCAACACTAATGGCCATGTTGTGCTCAATAATTAGTCAGACAAAGAAATCAGGCCAAAATATTTTCATTTAGAGCGTAGATTCAAATTTTTGAAACAATGCTTAAAATAAAACATTATACAACAGATTCATGGGAGTGGCCTGAGGATACTATTTTGGTGATGTTGACGATAATATATATATATATAATATATATATATATATATATATGGCATATATTGAGTGCCTATTCTATTCCAAGTACTGTGAGTAGTGATTTATAAACATTTCAGTGTGATGTGGCAGAAAGGGAGATTGGTAGCAGTTAGAGGTACTTCCTTTTGAAAGGCAAGCTGCAAGCTTTAAAGACCCGTCAGATGCCAGGCAGGTTTTGTTTAAGAAAGGCCAAGTGGTCAGAGACTGGCCATCTCATGGAAATGCAAAAGAGTAACTAATTCACAGACTTATCCAAAACCCCTGTTCTGAAGTTGATGGTTTACAACCCTGTAGTTCCTGGAAACCATTTGTTCTTTGAAAGATCTGATTTTTCTGAATACCACCTTTTAAATTCCAAAGGAGATATGTAATTGTTCAACACAACCCCCCTCCCTTACCTAAACGAAGGTATAAGACCCTGCTTCTCTCATTCTGCAGGGCTCGATTTGGATGCATTAGCCCCTCGGGCCCGCTGGGATGGCCAGCGTAATAAAGTGCCTCTTCCTATAATAGTCTCAGTGTCACAATCTCTATGTCTTCCCGCTACAAGTGGATCCTTACCTTAACATTTTATGAGTGAAGTTGATTTCCACGGTGATGCTTGATGAGCACAAGCCACTTGCTGGGAAGTAGTCAAGTCACTTGCCAACCCAGGACTTTATAAAATCCATAGAATCCACCCTAAGAGTTAATTGCACTTGCAGCTCACCTTCAAAAGGGTCAGTTAGGCTGACAAATGACTAATGATGACTAATATGAAAGCTAACATTAGTAGACCCACAGATTGGTCATTGAATTGATCCACAACAATTTTCTTTTTCTGATGGAAAAAGAATTATTTATCTCTAGAAGATAAGAATTTTTAACAAAGGATTTAGAGACAAATTCAGAAGGGAATTGAAATTACGGAAAAACAGTGTACATGCCAGGAAATTTGGACTTTCTCTTGCATGGCACTAACAAAGTCTCATTGAGATTAAAGCCTTTAAAGAAACAAAGCAGAACAAGATGGCACTATAGGACTCACCAGTGATTGTCCCCTATAGAAACATCAATTTGAATATCAATCTATGCACAAAAATACCTTCACAAGAGCTAAGGAAACCAGCTGAGAGATCAAAGTACCTAGTTGTTTTTTTTTTTTTTTTTGAGTTGGTGTCTCACTCTGTGGCCCAGACGGAGTGCAGTGGCCGCTTCTGGCCACCGCAGCTTCGACTTCCTGGGCTCTAGCGATCCTTCCACCTCAGCCTTCCAAGTAGCTGGAACTACAGGCACGCGCTACCACGCCCGGCTGATTTTTTGATTTATTGTAGAGATGAGGTTTCGCCTACCCAGGCGAGTCTCGAACCCGTGGGCTCAGGCAATCCACTCACCTCAGCCTCCCAAGGCGTGGGATTACAGGCTGAGCCACCGAGCCCGGCTTAAAATTTTTTAAATAGCTTTTTCCCTTTGTATTTCATTTTTGGTAGTTTTTATCACTTTATATTCAAGTTCACTCATCTTTTGCTATGTTTGAGCTGAAGTTAATACAGTATAATCTTCATTTTAAATATTGTTACTTTTTATTTCTAGAAGTTTGACTTTGGGCTCTTTTTATATCTTCCATGACTTTGTTTACCATTTTGAACACTGACAGTTATAATAGTTGTTTTAATTTCTTTTTTCTGCCAGCTTCAAATCTATTACAAATTCAGGTCAATTTCAGTTGGCATCCCCCTCATTTGGAGTTATAGTTTACTGATTCTTTGCATAACTGGTAAATTTTTATTGGATATCAGACATTGTGACTTTAACCTTGTTGGATACTGAATATTTTTGTATTTCTAGAAATATTTTTGACATTTTTATTATAATGCAGTTAAGGTACTTGAAAATATTTTGATTCTTTGGGGTTTTTAGGTGGCACCAGATCTATGTTTAGTGTAGGATAATTATTCTCCATTACTGAGGCAAGAACCTTCTGAGTACTTTGCTCACTGCACCTGAATTTTGTTTTTTTGGGGTTTTTTTTTATTTCAATGATTTTATTTTAAAATTGTAGGGTACAATTTAGGATTAGGTATACAAATATTCACTGTGCAGGTTACCCTTGCTGATTAAGTGTGTCCCCCCTTGCCCAGGCAGATATCGGAATTTTGAACTTTAAGTCTGGCTAGTGGGAATAGGTGTTGTTCTTAGTTCTATGTAAATGCTGGGTACTGTTCCCTCCAGTCCTTTTGGGTAGCTCTTTTTCCAGTCTTAGGCAGTTTCATACACCACACATGTATTTCTTCAGGTCTCCTAAATTTTCTCTCTGTGCACTCATCTCTCCATACTCTGCTTAGCAAACTTGAGCCACTTCATTCTCTCCAAACTTCATCTCTAACTCCTCAACTCATGGAGTCTGCCAGGCTCTGCCTAGTTTATCTTTCTCTGCTGATGAGACCCAGAAACTCTTTTAAAGCAGTAAGTTTGCATATTTCGGGGAGTTACATCATCTGTTGTTTATCTTCAAGAGCTACTATTCTTTGTAACCCGATATTCAGTATCTTAATAACTGTTGTTTCATATATTTGTAGTTTTGGGTTGTTTCAGACATGAAGGTAACTTGGTCTCTGTTACTACATAGTGAACAGAAGTGGGATTTCCTTTTTCATAACTTAAAACATTGAAAGCATAGTTGTTTTATGGTTTGTTTCTAATAATCCCAATAACTGGAATTTTGTATCTTTTTTGTCTGTTATTCTGCTTGCTCTTGCTCATTGTGACGTGTTTATTCATGTCCCTGTGTTATTTTGGTCACTGTACTTTGACAATTATCTGTAGCAACAACTTTATTTTCCTTTAGAGAGGATTTCCATTTGCCTCTGCCAGGTTATGGGAAGTATTCTTAATTGATGACAATCTTAAATTTTAAGTCTTGAGATTCCCTAAACAATCAGGCAAGTAGAACCAAAGATGATATTCTGTGTGAGGGCTGGACCACATAATATTCATTGACACCCTGGAGTGTAGCCTTTTTGAGGGCCAGCTTATTGAAGGAAGGCTCTCACGCTAGACTTCCTATTTTGTATACATTTTGACCTTTAGTTTATATTTGCCTTGCCCTAAGAGGCTATCAAACTAAAAGTTACAATTTTCTGATTTGGCAAATATTCACAAGGTAAAAGTGGCTTCCAGTTCTCATTTATCTTGCTGCGTCTCCATTTTCCTTTCTTCTTTTACCAGAAAATACCTTACTCCCTTTTGAGCTCTTTAATTGTTTGAAGAAGGTATTGTTTAAATATTATCCAGGTTTTTAAAAATTGTTTTCAGAGGAAGGGTTGGATTTGGATGTGTGCCATGGATTTTTGTAGGGTGGGCTCAGGCACTAGCAGAGAGAGAAATGTTAATGAAGCTGTCCAACCAGATTATACCTATCTGAATAACCTTTTGCTTGCAAGGACCTTCCTTGGTGCTGGGCCTTGTTCTTCCATTCACTGAAATTATTCTTGTGATACATTCATTAGGAACACCTGGTTGTATTACTGGATTTTATTAACAAAAGAGTCACTGCATGGACACAACTGATGCATCAATGCAGTTGACAACTTCTATTTTAGTGACCTCTCTAAAGGGCCCGCAAGCTGTCTTTGAGACGAAGATGCTTTATTCCATACTGAAACCTCTGCCGTTTTGGACTGTCTTCTTTTCCAGTTCTTTGAGCTATGGTTCAATGGGGGCAGTGAACAAGTCAACACTGTTAACATATAAAGCATTTAAGACATTCCTGAAGCTGGAAGCTGTGTAAATTCTTCAAACAGAACTGTGTCCTTGAGTAGGTTAGACACAGGACCTGCTATATGGGAGCTCAATTATTGTCCCCAGAGCAACATTTTCTGCATAGCCCCTGAAACTATGCTCCCAGAGTCAAATATTTAGAGCATAGGGGAAGGACTTCTATCTGTAGGTAGAATGAGAAGGTTCTACTTTCTCTCATGTGTTTGTGGAGAGCACTGAAATTCTAGTGATATACCATCAGGCCTGTCTCAATCCCGAACATAACAACAGCAGCATCAACACCAAAGCTTTGTAGAACAGTAGAACCAAAAAAGAGTTAGGAACACACACTGGGGAAAAGAACAATATCACCAATAAATGGTGGTAAAAAGAAAACGTGTATATCCACAAGCAGAGAATGAATTTAGACCCGTATTTTACACCATATTAAAAAAACTCAAAATGGATTAAAGAGTTAAAGGTAAGCTCCGAAACTGTAAAACTACTAGAAGAAAACATAGAGGAATACCTCCATGACATTGGTCTAAGCTGTGACTTTTAGAAAATAACCCCAAAGCACAGGCAACAAAAGCAAAAACAGACAAGTAGGATTACATCAAACTAAAAAGTTTCTGCACAACAAAGGAAACAATCAACAGAGAGAAGAGCCAACCTTTGGAATGGGAGAAAATATTTATAAATGGTACATTTGATAAAGGGGCCACTGTCCAAAAAAATGCAAGAAACTTAAAAAAAAAAAGAAACTTTAACAGTCCAACAGCCAGAAAACAAACAACCCAATTTTAAAAATGGGCAAAGGATCTAAGCCGACGTTTTTCAAAAGAAGACAAGTATATGAAAAAGTGCTCAACATCACTAATAAACAAGGAAATGCAAATCAAAACTACAAGGAGCTGTCATCTCACCTCAGTTAGAATAACAATTAAAAACACAGAAGATAACAAGTATTGGTGAGGATATGGAGAAAAGGTAATCCTTGAAAATTGGTAGTGGGAAGGTAAATTTGTACATCTATTATGGAAAGTGATTTAGCGTTTTCTCAAAAAAACTAAAAATAGAATTTCGATTTGATTCAGCAATCTCCCTACTAAATGCATATCCAAATGAAATGAAATAAGTATATTGAAGAGTTGTCTGTCCATGTTCATAGTAGCACCATCCATGACAGCCAAAATATAGAATCAATCTAAGTGTTCATGACAGATGAACAAATAAAGAAATATGATATATAAGCACAATAGAATTTAGCCTTTAAAAAGAAGGAAATCCTGTCATTTGCGACAACATGGATGAATCTGGAGGATTATGCTAAGTGAAATAAACCAGACACAGAATGACAAATACCACATGAGCTCATTTATATGTGGAATCTAAAAAAATTGAACTCATAAAAGAGAGTAGAATGAAGGTTACCAGGGGCAAGGGTGAGGAAGTAGGGAAGATGTTAGTTAAAGGATGGAAAATTTCAGTTAGATAGAAGGAATAAGTTCAAGCAATCTATTATACAACATGGTGACTATAGTTAATAACAATGCATTGTGTTCTTGAAAATCACTAAGGGAGAGTTCAGTGTTCTTGCCTTGAAAAATAAGTATGTAAGGTAATGTATATGTTAAGTAGCTCAATTTAGCCATTCCAAATTTATTTATTTAAAGAAAAAACAGTTGGCAATTGCCAGACACAGTTGATGAATCCAGAGACACGGTCCATAGACGAAAAACAGAAGCTTAAGAAGGGAAATGTCAGGAAAATTAGGTAACTACTGAGGCCTTCCTATGAGGGTCCAAGATGACAAATTAGAACAGTTGACACATATTGGGTGTTTAATATTTCCCAAGCACCATCTTAAGTATTTTTAAAATGTTGACTCATTTCATCCTTGTATTAATCCCATGACCCACTATTACAATCCACACAGAGGTTCATAACTAGCTCAAAGTCACACAGCTACTAAGATGTGACCCCTGTTTTTAGCCAAGCCTACAGTACTCCTAGTTGTTGGTGTCAGCTATCCTTAGGTCCAAAGAGCACCTAGGATCCCAGTCCCCTATCAGGTGGGGAGGGAGGCAGCGGGTATGGGGAACACGGGGACAGCCAAAGACCGCTACATCCACGGGTCTATCCTATCCAACGTCATCTGTGGAAATGTTCATTCACATTGAGGGATGTGGGAGG
>CAUYQG010144986.1:0-10615 GCA_963574415.1 Tarsius wallacei | reverse complement strand
CAATTTCAAATAGTGTGATAAAAAAGCTATCCACAACTACTACCAGGAAGAAGCTACTTTTAAAACCTGAGACAGCCAGGCTCGGTGGCTCAGCCTGTAAACCCGCGCCTTGGGAGGCTGAGGTGAGTGGATTGCCTAAGCCCGCGGGTTCGAGACCCGCCTGGGCAAGCGAGACCTCATCTCTACAATAAATCAAGAAATTAGCCGGGCTTGGTAGCGC
The DNA here is from genome assembly GCA_963574415.1 of Tarsius wallacei. Lineage (NCBI taxonomy): Eukaryota > Metazoa > Chordata > Mammalia > Primates > Tarsiidae > Tarsius > Tarsius wallacei. The sequence continues at coordinate 10,395 of CAUYQG010144986.1, read as the reverse complement.
GCGCCTGTAGTTCCAGCTACTCGGAAGGCTGAGGCGGAAGGATCGTCGGAGCCCAGCAGGTTGAGGCTGCGGTGGCCGGGAGCGGCCACTGCACTCCAGTCTGGGCGACAGTGAGACTCCAACTCAAAAAAAAAAAACCTGAGATAACCTTCACACTAAGACACACACACACACACACACACACACACACACACACACACAGACAGCTGGTTCTAATGTTACTTACAAACCCACAGAATCACACTGCACACATAGTAGCAGTCTGCACCTCCTCCCTCCGCACCCATAGATGCAGATCCACCACCCTCTGTCCTCTCTGGCTAAATGTTGCCATCTTCTCTACTACAGACACTGTAGCTATGACTACCTTGCTCCTAACAGCTTAAACACCGAATTACAGTAATCATTTCTTAGCATACCCTTGGCTTTTAAAACCCCCACGTGCTTTCCCAGCTGGGGACCTCTGCATCTCTGCCCCCTCTCAGGGAAGGCACTGCCCAGCTCTCTGTTCATGTTTCATCTCAACTGCAATGGCTCTTCTTCAGGGAGACTTCTCAAGCTCAGGATCTAACCAAAGCTAGATCTGAGTTCTCCTATCTGCCACTTTTCCAACCTCACACCTGCTGTACTGTTTGATGATGACAACTGTCAACATCTGTAAGGTCCATTTGACTAAGTTCACGGGAGGGACGGTGCTGGCTGTGCTCACCGCAGGGCCTAGCACACAGCCTGTCGCAGAGGCCAGATCATGCCTGCCCTGTGGACAGAACATGCTGGCTTCATGGCGAGGCAATGGAGAAGGCGAACTCAGTCACACACTCTGCAGTATTCCACAGCACAATGGACAACCTGTCTAAAAGGATCCTTTCCAGTGCTAGCAGGCTGTGGACAAGCAGGCTGCTGCTGCCCTCCTTCAGGGTCTAGGATGGTGGGGAGTTGGCCACATGTGTACCTGGCTTACCTCGGGTGAGCAAGCCACTTCTGGGGCTCACAGAGATAATCATGGACACACACAAGGATTTCACCCTGGCCATGTTCTTCCCTACCCATTTGACAACAGGGAAAACTGCAAACAACCAAAATAATTAAACCCTGATGGAAAAATAAACAGGTGTGTTCACACAGTGGAACACTGTGCAGCCGTTAAAAAGTACTTAGGTGCGTGCTGAATCTGAGCCCTCCAAGGAATCATAAACCCGTGACATGATGACACATTCATGACACACACATCAGTGGAAAAGATGGTGACTGTACATATCACCCTATGTTTACGTAATAGATAGGTACGTGTATTCACTTGAATACACATTGGCATCCACCAAAATGGTTAGAGATGACCTACAAGTGGCAATTTATAAATCATTTATTTTTCCTTGTTTTTGAGTTTAAAATTGTTGTAGTTTACATGCACTATTCTTAAGAAAAAAAAGAGTTATCTTTTAAAACTCTCTCTCTTGACTCCCTCCTCCCCACCTGTCGGGTGCCTGGTCCAGCCAAGGGTATATAACTTGGCAGGAGGCCAAGTGTCTCATTTATTACAAGTTGAGCATCCCTGATTCAAAAATTCAAAACCCGAAATGCTCCAAAATCAAACTTTTTGAACACCAACATGATGCCACATGAGGGAAACGCCACATGTGATGTTGTCGCAGTCAAAATACACTTTATTCAACATCCCCAGGATTAAAGTAAAATTACCTTCAGGCTTTCTTTGTGTATAAGGGGCACTGAAACATATATGCATTTCGTGTTTAGACTTGCATCCATCCCTAAGACATCTCAGTATGTATAATGCAAATATCCCAAAGTCTAACAAAATCGAAATCCAAAACACTTCCTGTCCCAAGCATTTCAGATAAGGGTTACTAGACCTGCGCTTCAGGAAGTCTTATTCAAGTCAATGACTTCATTTCTGCTGCACAGGCTAAGTAAGGCCCGCCGTCTTCAAGCCATTTCTGAAAGGCACTGTCTCTACTTTAAACTCCATGGAGCCAGCAACTTGGCGAAGAGAAGGAGAGCCAAGGGGCACAAGAAGACTAGAACGCTGCTCCCAGGAAAGCACCCACAGACCCTAGGTGAACCAACAGAAGCTTGACCCAGGCCAGGAGTGCGTCTACGTCAGCTGCTGTCCTGGGGAATATGCCAACCAACGCAGCTCCAGAGAGCGAGGGCGTGAGACTCAGAGACACCAGCAGGCACTTTTCCTTTGTAGCAATATTGTGCTTACTCCCACGGAGGACTCGAGCAGGAAGTGCCTGACAACACTCAGGATCTGTGGATCCCAAGCCCTGGCCCTGCTCTGGAATCGCTCCAGAGCACATTAGCAACAGCCACACCAGGTCAGATTCCCGGGTCTTACCCAAGACCACTGCATTCGAATCCTGTGGGTTGGGCCTAGGAAGTTTTTTTAAAACTTCTCAAGTGATGATGATGCACACAGCCCACATGTTCAGCAGTCATGTATCCACTGCTGGCTGGAAGGATCTGAGAAATACCCATTCCATCTGACTCCAATTAGATTAGCACCAAAGCCAAGTAAAAAAAAGAAAGGCCTCCAAAATAACTCAGATTATACTACCTTCCTGGTGTTTGAACAAATCTCACCATGAAAAGTTCATCCTTTTAATTTCACTAAATCCTCCTCTGTTAAGCTATAGCCTGTTCTCTTTTATTTGGTCCTCAGTGGGCCCTGGAAACAGATCATCTGTTAGAATATGTGATTACATTGGAAAATGGAACCGCAGAAGAACAAAAGAAACACAAATCGCTCTTGTGCGGCCAGCCATGAAGCCACAGGGCACCATCACGAGCTGGGTCGCCCTGGGTGGCAGCTAGACCCTATGGGCCTCAGCACCCTCCCCAGGCTCCACTTGGGCCCACTCCTCTTTCACACACTCAGGACATAGTTCTGTGCAAGACTCACTGGTCGATGTGGCCTTGTTTCCAGGGATGCATTCAGGTGGCACTTCCTACTGTGATTAAACAGAATCAGGAAATCTCAATGCTTTCTATTTACTGTTTTCTATTATATTCTATTTCTTCTGGACCTTTGGTGACTTAATTTGTGATAAGGTTCTGCCTTGTCAGAGATATTCACAATGCTGTGGCTTCTCCATAGCAGGGAATTGCTAATTTCCTAAGAATTATCTTCCTATTTGGTCACAAACGTTAAAATCCTTATTCTATTATGGAGGTTTTAAAACATGGCCCCAGATTCTTTGATCTTCCTTCCTTTCATCCGAAGTGGGACTCTCCACCTCGTGAATGTACTAAAATCCACTGAACTACACACTTAAAATGGTTAAAACAGTGAATTGATTATATGATTTGTAGCTCAGTTAAAAATATAAAGTGGAGTTTTGTATCTCCTCCCTTTGAATTAGAGTCTGCACCCACATGACCTGTAGAATATGGCAGAAGTGATGCTGTGAATTCCGTGTCTATGCCATAAGAAACTGACAGCTGCTCCCACTTCCCATCTCCAGGACCCAGCTACCACACCTTGAGGCCCACCGGCAAGGAACTGGGATTCCGCAGCCAGAGCCCAGCTGAGCTCCAGCTGACAGCCAGCACCAGCTTACTGGTCAGGTGAGCAAGTCACCTTGAAAGCAGAGCCTCGGCCAGGCACGGTAACTCAGCCTGGAATCCCAGCACTTTGGGAGGCCGAGGTGAGTGGCAAGTGGATTGCCTGCACCTGCAACTTTAAGACCAGCCCAGGCAACTCGGCAAGACCTCATCTCTACAATAAATTTTTAAAAAAAGAAAGAAAGAAAGCAGAGCCTCCAGTCCCTGCAGCCACTTCACCAAAGTTCTGTGGAGCAAACCCAAGCCTCCCTGCCAAGCCCTGCCTCCAGTGAAGATGCATGTGCAAAATACAGGTCTGGGGGCATTTAGGCCATCCGTAAGTTTTGTGATGGTGTGTTTTGCAGCAATAGATAACAGTTACTTCTATACAATAAAGAGCGGCTGATCAAAAAAGGCTTCAGACATTACCTAGCCCGGTACCATAAATCAGTGGTTTCTGACAAGCATAATTGTCAGCACTGAAGAATTCATCCATACACGTTTTTCACAACTCAGCCGAATCACAATCTTTCTAACATGTTCACACCATATTATGTCACTCAATACTATGCCACAGAGTGGCACAGTATTGCCAAGAAATTTTAAAAGGAGAAAAAATTGAGAAAGCTACAGAGTACAAAAATCTCACAGGCCATCAAATAATAAAAACTAAGTGCAGCTGTCAAGCCACCCTCTTATACACACCACAAGTTTCAGCCCTGCTCCCTCCTTACCTCCAGCCTCTCTGGTGGGGGCTCATTCTGCAGGATTCTCAGGGCTTTCGCAGCAGCGTCGTGTTTCGCGGCCTGTCTAGTCTTGCCTTTCCCGTTAAATTGCTGTCCTCCCACAGAAAGTTCAACTTGATAAAGCAAAGGTGGAACTGGAAATGGATAAAAGTACCTAAAAACAAAAGGGGGTTTAGTCACCCACACATTCTCTGGCAAATTCAAATAATTCCTTCATTATGGTCCTAATCACATTAGTGTCTGCTTGCTAATAATGACTCCTAATCAATATACCCAGAGATTTTGTTAAAGTTTAAATTGAATTAGAATTGCTACACAGTATAAGCAAATAGTGTTTAGCAATCCAAACTTAGGTTTCACAAAACACAATGGCCTATAAATTACGGGTTCAATTTATTGTGCTAGCCTATATTGACAAGGTCTAAAATGGATCAGGCTTTGGCTGAAACAGAAACTTGATTTGCTCTACCTTCTCAAACCTTCGCCTTGCACTGGAGTGTCTCCCAGAGGAGGCTGGGAACCTTACAGAAGAACTCTTTAAGAAGGGAATCGGAGGCCAGGCTTGGTGGCTCAGTCTGTAATTCCAGCACTTTGGGAGGCTGAGAGGAGTAGACTGCCTGAGCCTAGGGGCTCAAAACCAGCCTGGGCAATTTGGCAAGACCCTGTCTCTACAATAAATAAAAAAAAATGTAGCCGGGCGTGGTGGCGTATGCTTGTAGTTCCAGCTACTTGGAAGGCTGAGGCGGAAGGATCGCCTGAGCCCGGCAGGTCCAGGTTGCAGTGGCCGTGAGCGTGCCACTGCATACCAGCCTGGGCGGCAGAGTGATTCCAACTCAAAAAAGAAAGAAAGGGAAAAGAAAGGGGAAAAAAAGGAAAGAAGGGACCCTCATTTCTAGAAATCCCCATAACTTCTAGCCTAGCAGAGCCATGTTTCTTACTTGTTTTACACTTCAGAGCACATATTTCTGAAATGGTTTCAGCTCCCCAAGGAGGGCAAGGAAATGAAACATTCCATTTGGATCATCAATCTATGCACTAATGTCTTATTACCACCACCAGGTGGTTTTCCACACACATGGCATTTACAAGTTTCAATTAATATTTTATTGCACCAAGGCTATTTACAAAGCACACAAGTTCAAAAGTCAAAAAGCAACCAATAAACAATAATCAAGAAATCTACAAATGCTGAGAATCATGTTGTTGAAGAAATCATGTTCAAATATGATTCAGCTACACAAAGCAGTTACATGGGTGATCTTTAACCAGACTGCTTGGGGGCACAAGCAACATAGCTAGTGAAAAATACTCACGACACAATTCCAAAGGCACAAGCACAATTAAGACCTACTTCAACACCTGGCAGGCCAAAAGATGATCAACTCATTACTTGTGCCACAATCTGTAGATATTACTCTGTGTAAAACACCAGATACATTTTTACCTGTATTTTACAAAAAAGAATCAACTCACACATACCTCGGGGGGTAAGCACCTCCTCTCATGTTGTAATTGTAGGTGGACTGCATCCGAGAGTAAGGGTCAACAGGCTTATACATTGGTTTTTTTCCAAGTTTCATGCACAGCGCATTTAGTTCTACGGTAGGGGTTATGCTTTCTGCAACAAAAAAGCAACAAAAAGATTTGGGTTTTTTTTCTGATATGGAAATGATGATCACCAAAATAAAAAAGCACGCTTTTTGCTAGCTGGATTTATGATGCATTACATAAAAGGGCCTGAGCACTTCTAGGCATCAGATCAGGGAATCCAAGAATCTCCTGTGATTCCTCGATACTAATACACAGTCAACAGCACAAAATCTACTAGAAGGGCTATTAGAGGGAGAAACAATTTAACCTGAGTTATTATCAGTGAAAGCCATATAGTACAGCTGTCAGAAGTAAATCTCAGCTAGGCGCGGTGGCTCATGTCTGTAATCCCAATACTTTGGGAGGAGAAGGTGAGAGCCTTGCCTGAGTCCAGGAGTTCGAGACCAGCCTGGGCAACTTGGCAAGCCCTTATCCTACAATAAATTTTAAAAATTAGCTGGGCATGGTGGCACATGCCTGTAGTTCCAGCTACTTGGAAGGCTGAGGCAGAAGGATCACCTGAGCCCAGCACGTCAAGGCTGCAGTGGCCATGAGCTTGCCACTGCACTCCAGCCTGGGTGGCAGAGTGAGATTCCAACTCAAAAAAAAAAAAAAAGAATTAAGTCCCAATACACATCAAATTTCATGATTATAAAATCCCATGTGACTGCCCAAGATGTTTGATAGTTTGAGAATATTTAACCAATATAACTTTGGTTGTATTGGTTTACTGGCTTACACTCAGAAGTATGTTTGTATATACCATTTATTGAACAATGAATGCATTTATTATGTACTAACTGTATGCAAAGCATTGTGCTAAGCTTGAGGAACACAACCCTGCCCCAAAGATCACAAAACACAATCCGAGAATGTGTGCTACAAGGAAAGATAAGATTACAGAGGAGGTGGCCAGCAAACTCGATGTGAAGCAGTCAGATGAGGCCCGTGAAATAATCAGATATTCCCACTCTTGACATTTATAGTGGGATCTGACCTGTGGTGACAATTGTTAGGAAAATGAGTTCCATTTTCATATATCTCAGAATTAATCAACTTCAGGAAATACACACTATTCATTTTCCAGTTTTTTTCCTCTCTGTTTATTCATTTCATAAACCTTGACAAACTATTTAAAAAGAAAACCGGCCTGGAAAGATTAGTGTCAGCACACAATCACATTTAAAACACTTTCATGTCAACCACAGAACAACATTAGCAATGGCAAAACCCAATTTAAAAGCACACAAATATCCACTTTACTTTTTTAGATTATTATTTTTACTTTAAAGATGGGGGATACAATTCAGGGTTAGAAAAATCCACTTTTAGCCAGGCTCGGTGGCTCAGCCCGTAATCCCGCGCCTTGGGAGGCTGAGGTGAGTGGACTGCCTGAGCCCGTGGGTTCAAGACCCAGTTGGGCACCTTGGTGAGACCTCATCTCTACAATAAATCAAAAAACTAGCCGGGTGTGGTAGCGCGCGCCTATAGTTCCAGCTACTTGGAAGGTTGAGGCGGAAGGATTGCTGGAGCCCAGCAGGTCGAGGCTGCGGTGGCCGGAAGCGGCCACTGCACTCCAGTCTGGGCAACAGAGTGAGACTCCAACTCCAAAAAAAAAAAAAAAAGAAAGAAAAATCCACTTTAGTTTGTGACCTGCCTGGGCAACTTGGCGAGACCTCATCTCTACAATAAATCAAAAATTAGCCGGGCGTGGTAGCGCACACCTGTAGTTCCAGCTACTTGGAAGGCTGAGACAGAAGGATCACCGGAGCCCAGCAGGTCGAGGCTGCGGTGGCTGGGAGTGGCCACTGCACTCCAGTCTGGATCACAGAGTGAGACTCCAACTCAAAAAAAAAAAAAAAAAAAAAATTCCACTTTAAAGTGAATCTTTACAGGCCAGGCATGGTGGCTCAAGCCTGGAATCCCAGCACTTTGGAAGGCAGAGTTGAGAGGACTGCCAGAGCTCAGAGGTTCGTGACCAGCTTGGGCAACTTGGTGAGACCTTGTTTCTACAATAAATCAAAAAATGTGTCAAAATATATGTATATAAAAAAGCAGGGCATGGTAGCACACGCCTGTAGTTCCAGCTACTTGGAAGGCTAAGGCGAAAGGGTCGCCTGAGCCCAGCAGGTCAAGGCTGTGGTGGCCATGAACATGCCAATGCACTCCAGCCTGGGCAACAGAGACTCCAACCCAAAAAAAAAAAAAAAATAGCATCTTTACGATATATGAGAAATAAAAATGACTTGCCTCTGTACTATAATTGGTTTGGCTAAATTTAGTGCATGAATCAAATATATAAGCCTATCTTTGAGGTTTGCACAGAGGGCTCCATGAGTTACCAATCTCTCTTCCTCACATTAGAATTCTGTGTTTTACATGATTCACATAGTTGCATTTTAAGAGCAGCTCTGACCCACAGAATCTGTCTGCAGTACAGAACAAATATCAAGAAAGTACACCATGAAGAAATCAAAAGCAACAAGAAAAGTGTGAGCAGGATCCTCTTGGCTCGTTCCTGTGCCCCGGGGCCTGGACCAATGCCACACGTGCCTAAGGGACTCTGCTCAGGCAGCTACTCCTGACACCTGTCAGGTCAGTGTCCTCCCCCAACTCCACCTCTTGGTTAGTGTTCTCCCCACTTGGGTCCTAGTTTGAAGAGATATTACCTACTGGTGTGTATTTAAGTAGCAAACACATTTTCTCCTTTTCTTAAAGATCAGGAGATGTATAACTGCCAGTTAGCATTTCTCACCAACAAATTATAATCAATATTACCACACTCCAGCTAAAACCATGTTCTTGACAGTCTGCATATCCCTGCCAAGGGTATCAAGTGTATTTTCCTTAAGCTTTTCTGAGATCTCAGAAACTATCTAGCACCTCACCCTTCCTATGACCTCCCCTTTCCAGAGTCAGGAGCTGAGGGTCTGTAAACTAGAAAGCATTGCTTTAGAGTGAGTTTAAGGCATCCTAAAAGACAAGCATTCGCCACTGGCAGTATGAAATCTGTGTTTTCAAAATCAACAAGTTCATCAAGAAAGCATTCATATACATACTACATGGATACCTCTAGACACACTTTTGAAAGGAACCTGTCTTGGCACACGCTTAATACCTGGATTCCTTCCTTCACTACAAAAAGGGCAGGCTACAGGCTTAGGAACTTTTGTTTCTCCCAAAGCTCTGGCAGCAGTTAGGCTTTTAAAATACCAGTTCATTTTGCTTCCCAGTGCTGACCTCCAGGGGTTAGCTGTACTGTAAATACCTACAAATGAAAAGTGTGAGCTCTCAAGTAATGAAACCTGATGGTGTGTAATATGTCACTTGGATCTTGAACACTTTTTTATCGTCATGGTTTAAGAGGCCTGTTTATTATCTTGATTATTTATCCTGTCATCCCCTTTCTTTGTTGTTTCTATAAACAAAAAAAGATTGTGTGTGTATGTGGATGTGTCCATTGACAAGCATTAAAAATTGTCTTCCAATTACGTCTCATGAGAGACTGTGCCAACTTTAGTCACAAAGTAGTACCTCAAGCAAATTAAGACAATGCTTGTTTTAATGCTGTAAAAAGTTTATGGGCTCCTGTCTGAAAACACAACCTTCTTAGGACAAACACTAGAGCCCATTTGGGAAGGTCAGCCAGGTTCTGAAGCTCTGCCTTCCACTTTCCTAAGAGCTGGAGGTAGCACACTAGAGAGGTAGTATTCTACACAGACACTGCCTCCACTTTCAGAAATATCAGATCCACAGCAAGATGAGATCTCAAAATGTTTCTGAACTCAACTCTAAGGAGGTATCCAAACAGCTTCCTGTTTCCTTTGTAAGTTTAAAGGTAACCCAAATATACCTCTCCATTCTCAAAATTAGATTATGGTAAATTCACCACTATTAAGTTAATACAGAATCAAAACCCTATGATCCATCACTGCACAGTGATTCTTTGAGCACCTAGGAAGCTTGGTCAAGCACAGTAGCCCAAGTCCTACCCCCAGGAACTTTGAAGAGCAGAGGGGAATCCCAGCAAGTGTACTTTTAATAAGCTCCCAAAGTGATTTGCATGCACCCAAAGGCTTAAGATTCACTACTCTGGGATTTAGCAATTCAACTGGAGCTTTTATTTTTCTGATTGTCTTTATCAGTGAATATCACTTTATTCCAGTTACAAATAATTTACAAGAGAAACACTGGTTTGGATATGTCTGTCATTTAAATTTGGTGCCTTTGGGAAGCTGAGGTGAGTGGATTGCCTGAGCCTGCGGGTTCGAGACCCACCTGGGCAACTTGGCAAGACCTCATCTCTACAATAAATCAAAAAAATTAGCCGGGCATGGTAGCGCAACGCCTGTAGTTCCGGCTACTCGGAAGGCTGAGGTGGAAGGATTGCCGGAGCCCAGCAGGTCGAGGCTGCGGTGGCCGGAAGCGGCCACTGCACTCCAGTCTGGGCGACGGAGTGAGACGCCAACTCAAAAAAATAAATAAATAAATAAAA
>CAUYQG010144983.1:0-13519 GCA_963574415.1 Tarsius wallacei | reverse complement strand
TGTTAAGGATTTTCCTTTTGAAATAATTAGAAGAAAAAAAGAATGGAGAATAAATTCTGCATTCTCCGGAACCTTTTGCTTTTCTGGGGCAGTGGAGGAGGGTGGGAGGCTGGCTGGTGGTGGAAGGGAAGGGCTGGGGAGTTATAAGCCTCAGTAAGGAGTTTGGGTTTACTTCTGCAGAACTTGGGGAGCTGTGGAATGTTCTAAAGCATGTGAATCAAAATGGGATTGACATGTGAGAGCTGCACACACTTTGTTGTAAAGATATGAGAACAAAGGTCAGTGCAGTAGGGATAGAGCCCAAAACACACAGCTAATGGCTGGCAGGATCTGAGTCTTTAGATCTCCTCAAAGGAGACTAAGTTGGTTAAATCTGGAGTTGCTTTCTTTTATCCTTATTAATTCTCTCTCTCTCTCAGAAGAACGTTCTCATTTTGTTTCCCATAGGTATGTGCCCAGTGCAATTTTCTTCCTCAAATTTCACTTTTCAAATTTGCTTGATCTTTACTCTATGGGACACACTGATGGTATTTGTGATAAAATACTATCTTTCCACAAGTCTACATCACATTTTTTAAAGGATGCAAAGCAAACAAACAAAAAGCCCATCTTTGCTGGCACTCTGGACATCTTCATCCCAGAAGAATGCTCCTAAAACAGGATTTGATCCTCCCACACGTGAACTGCACCTCCCAGAATTGAAAGATCTCCAACTCACTTTTACAGTGACCTAAGGGCAAACCTCATTGTTTCCATTAGTGAGGAGGAAGCAAGTTCTTTCCTCTACTGAAACTGAAATGTTAAAAGCATTCAGAAGCATCTGGCTTCATCAAAGCCAGAACAGACTCTCTCGGAGTCACTCTTCTCTCTCCCTCCCTAACTTCCTTACATGATACTCATTCCTACTCCTAGGCTTTCTCTTGAAAAGACTTTTCTAAATGTCACCCACAATCAAGGTGTCAGCTACATATGACTCCTCTGTCTTGGGCTCCTGGGGGTTTTATTGACCACGATTAGTGATTAATCTTAAACTAGTCATAGACAGACTCAAAGAAACCCTTCTCAGAATGGGTGCCTGTTTGCCCTGATGTGGAAGCATCTGCTCTCAGACACCATGGCCAGTGCCCAGGACTGGGGGAGCTCCCTTGCGTGCGGGCAGACCATGACCTCTCTGGAGGAAATGGCAGGCCTGTGAAGATACCTAGGATAAGCTATGCAGCAGAAGCTGGTCACCTGAAGGGGTGGGGAGGAGTGTGTGTGGCCCAATCACTGCTGAAATCTTATGAAATGGAGCAGTGACAAGAGTTGGGTTTGGAATTAAATAGACCTGAGTTTAAAAACTGACTTTTGGTAACACATCAGAGAAATTCAAATTTAGGTAGGGGATGATGGCTCACACCTGTAATTGCAATGACTCAGGAGGCCTAGGTGGGAAGATTGCTTGAGGCCAGGAGTTTAAGATCAGCCTGGAAAACATAGTGAGACTCTGTCTCAAAAAAAAGTGCAAATTAAAAACACAAGGAGATACCACTGCATTCCCACCAGAGCAACTAACATTAAAAGGATTGATAATAGTAAGTGCCTGTGAGGATGCAGAGCGACCCCAACTTTCATCCATTGTTAGAGAGTGAACTGGGACAACCACTTTGGGAAGCTGAAATTATCTCTGAAGTTAAACAGGCATACACGGCATGGCCCAGAAGCTTCCCTCCTGGGTGTATCCCCAGCATGCAGGAGTATGTGCCCACCAAAGGAATGTCAAACATGTTCATGACTACTCTTTTTAAGATATTAAAACCTGGGGAGAACCCAGAACTCTAATGTCCAACAGCAGAAAAATGGATAAATAAATTATGGAGTGTCCATACAATGGAGTACAACATAGAAATAAAATACAATAAATAATTGCTATGTGCACCAACCTGGATGACTCTGGCCACTAAACTCTGATTTTTTAAAATTTACCTTGCCAAATTCCTAACTTTTAATGTGATTTACTTTCCAATCTTGCTCTGGTATAACATCACATACAGAGAAGGAAAATCAAAGCATTTTATGACCCTGTAAAGTTATCTTTTGGGGACTCTGAATACCTTTTAAGACACTTACCTGTTCTCTCTGAAGTCTGCCACTACCCACAGAGCTTCATCTACATGTCAAGAAACCTGACTTCCTTTCCTGCTTTCAAAATTCTTTGCATAAGTCTAGCTGACTAATTGTCAGAAAATCTTTGAATCTACCTATAGCCTGTGGGCCCCTCCTTGGAAATGTCCTGCTTTCCTGTACCAAACCAGTGTAGATTCCACATATGTTGATTTATGGTTTCTTGTACCATCCATTCTCCTAATTTGTGTATAACCAAGCTACAATTTGATCATGGTGGGTACATATTCTCAGGACACCCCAGAGATAGATGCCATGAGCCAAGATCACTCACATTTGGCCCAGAATAGACCATATTAAATATTTTATGGAGTTTGGGCCTATTCCTGGATGACTTTAGCTGCTTCAAAAGGCTGAACTGAACAAAGCAATCATCTTCTTCCCAGGATCTCATCACTAATAGAAATGCACAGAGCCAGAGACCCAATCAGGGCTTGCCTCTGGGATCCCTCTGTTCCTCCATGTTCTTCTTGTCTCCAGGCAGCCTTCCTTGCTCTTGTGTCTCTGTGGCTCAGAGAACACATTGTTCTGGAAACCAATGTGATTACTAGCACTGGTTTTCACTCTCTTTTATGCTCATGTATAAGATCTCACAGAAGAACCCAAACATATAGTTGGCAACAGCCATGTGACCACGAATGCACTATTTATTCACTATTCATCCACTATTCATGTATCAGCACATGAATATACATACATGTTATTCATGCTTGCAGCATTCCAAGACATCAGCATGGCACCATCACAAGAAATCTCAGATTTGAAGGTATAATTAGGGGTTCCAGTGTACAGAGAGTCAGGACCACCTTTTTCCAAACTCCATGAAGCAGTTACTCCTGGGGCTGGATGTAATTAGGATGTCCTGATGGTAGAGTCCCCAGGCACTATTTAGGCCACCAAATGACTCTGTGACTTCACCTGTCTGCAGAAGACCCTCAGAAGACCCAACCAATATGTTGATAAGACATAATATATTTGTCTCCAGAAGTCAGAAAGTAACTGCTGGCTTTTTATCCGCTATAAATTTTATGTAACTAAAGAAGTTGGGTGATTTCTACCTGGACAAGTGGCAATATGTGTGTGTTTACTTTTTATGTGTCTTATATATACTTGGGGTGACAAAATGTACACACATTTTAAGATATACTATCTATGTGTTAGTTCACTATAATTAGAAGTGACCGGATGCTGATGGTAACCACTTTGAGCACTTGTAATTGCAGAAGTCAAATGTGACTTGTATTCATCTTTTGTTATCAGTATATACTGAGTATTACAATTTATTTTTGAGTTGGAGTCTCACTCTGTCGCCCAGACTGGAGTACAGTGGCATGCTCCCAGCTACCGCAGCCTTGACCTACTGGGCTCAGGCAATCCTTTTGCCTCAGTCTTCCAAGTAGCTGGAACTACAGGCATGTGCCACCATGCCTGGCTAACTTTTTGATTCATTGTAGAGGCGAGGTCTCGCCAAGTTGCCCAGGCTGGTCTCGAACCCGTGGGCTCAGGCAATCCCCTCACCTCAGCCTCCCAAAGTGCTAGGATTATAAACTTGAGCCACCGTGCCTGGCCAATTTTAATACAGTTTTTTCTTTATTAAAATGTGTATACTTTTTTGGCATCGTGTGTGTGTGTGTGTGTGTGTGTGTGTATTTCATGTATTGATTTATCTTAATTATCTGGACACCAAAATGCGTTTATGCATTCTATTGAAGTCTATTCAACAAAAGCAAAGGAGAGAATGATTTTTTAAATTGAATGTGCTACCCCACATTCAATACTTTACATAGATAATATCGGTTCATTCTCACAGTCATGTTTAAAATAGGGTTCTCAAATTTAAGCCAGGGGCTTCTCTAAATACAAATTTCTGGGCTCCAACCCCAAGTTTCTGACTCATTGGGTGTGAGCTGGAGCCTGAGAAAGTGCATTGCTGACAAGTTTCTAGATGAGGCTACAGCTGCTGGTCCAGGAACTTCACTTCGAGAAGCACAGATTTAAAGGTTTAGCCTTAATTTCAGATGAAGAATTAGAGACTCGGAGACATAAAGTCATACTTCTAGTGACAGAATAGGGTGCAGGCCCAATGACACTCTGCTACTCTCTACAGCAGGGGCCCCCAGTCCCAAGGCCGCAGACCTATATAGGTCTGTGGCCTGTTAGGAACCCTGTCACACAGCTGAAGGTGAGTGGTGGGCAAGCAGAGTTCTGCCTTCTGTCAGATTAGCTGTGGCGTTAAATTCTCATAGGATCACGGACCCTATTGTGAACTGCACATGCGAGGGATCTGGGTTGCGTGTTCCTTATGAAACTCTAATACACTGCTGGTGGGAATGCAAACTAGTGCGACCTCTTTGGAAGACAGTGTGGCAATTTCTGAAGGAACTAGAAATTGACCTTCCATATGACCCAGCAATTCCCCTATTGGTAATATACCTGAAGGAACTACATCATTCTACAAAAAAGATACCTGCACACGTATGTTTGCTACAGCTCTATTCACAATAGCAAAAACATGGAACCAACTAGATTGCCCATCAAAGCTGGACTGAATAAAGAAAATGTGGTACATATACACAATGGAATATTATGCAGCCATAAAGAAGGAAAAACATATGGACTTCGCAGCAAATTGGATTGATTTGGATTCAGTCATACTCAGTGATCTATCACAGAAACAAAGAACAGAGTACCATATGTTCTCACTCATAAGTGGACCTTGAACAATTATAATACTATAAGAAAACATTTTGCAGTAATGGGAAACTGACAGGGGAGGGGGTGTGTGATTGGCATTTGAGGAAAACTGCTAGGGGAGGGAGGGGCATACCTCATTAACAAGGGTACCTGCATGGTCAATGTTTGTTTACCTAACCCTGAATTTTACCCCACATCTTTATAATAAAATAAAATGAAATAAAACAAATGAGAGATTAAAAAAAAAGAAGCATGCCTGATGTTGTCCATCTCCCCTCCACCCACCCCCTGCAGTGTTCATGGAAAGATTGTCTTCCATGAAACTGGTCTCTGATGACAAAACAGTTGGGACCACTGCTATACAGCACAGAGTTTCTTCAGTATTCTTAAATAATCACCTTAAGGGAATGGCAAGGCAGCAGGACTTGTGTTGTCCAGCACAGTGTGTAGAGGTTGACAATCTTGCTGCACTATATGTGGTTTGAAGTTTCACAGCTATCACTGCTGTGGATGTCTGACTACCTTCATTAGCTTTTGATGCATGAGAAAATGCCCCAGAACTTAGTGGTTTGAACAGCTGTTTATCATTGCTCACTACTCTTTGGGTTAGCTGGGCAGTTCTGCTGCTGAGGGCCAGCCTCAATTGATGGAAACTGGACTCATTCAGGTCTTGGATCAGCTGACAGGTCTGATGGTTAGCTTTATTTTGGCTGAAGAATAGGGAAGACTGGGCCACAAGCTTCTCATAATTTAGCAGGTGACCTGGCTTTGTTCGCACAGCAGCCGCAGGATTCCAGAAACATGGGCGGAAATTTTAGTGCTACGCTGAGGGCTTAACTCAGATCTGGCACACATCACTTGTGCCCTGTTCTGTTGACTAAAACATTAGACCAGCCAAGATCCAAGGGGTAGATACAGGAAGGGGAAGAATTTGTGGCTATTTAACAAATGGACTGCACTGTGTGTTCTATATTTATAGCCTCTGCAAATCCTTCTTATGTCTCTATTTCTAATCTGGGTCAAAAGCTGCAAAGAAGAAGGAATATAGCTCTGCCTTTCACTTTTTGTTCCCTTAGTGGATTTCAGGAAGACAAAAATCTGTCATTAACAACAGCATGTCACCAGGATTTCCCTCTGAAAAATACATTTTTCAATTTCCATAGAAAACTTTAAAAATGACATTTCCTTGGAGCCATCAGTTATAAGAATAAATATGGAGTTCAAATGGAATATCCAGTTTTCACAGCTGTATCTGTGCTAAACTAAAAAGAAGAAAAACAAAGAGAATGAAAAAAAAATGACCTCTGGCTTTTTGCAACAGAATAGAGGCACAGGGACGAAATCATTCCAATACTGTGCAGCCTACTCAGCGACTCCATCATTTCCAGATTGGACTCTTAATTAATCATGGCTGGATTTTTGCACTTTTACTCTGGGGCTGGTGTTTTATTTTCTTGTTCTAGTGCCCACATGAGCATCCTCTGGCAGTAAAACATCCAGGGAGAAGTTATAAAAACATGTCATCTTGGTTATAACATATGGCTAATTGATTTTTGAGAATCGCTTAATTGTGTGACTTTCGTTAACTAAACAACAATGCCTGTTTTCACACCCCTGATATTAGCTCATACTATTTCATGACCTGCCCCTGCTGAGACACACTCCATATTTCTGACCATAAATCTGGCCTCTGCCTAAACTTGCATATTTGTTCCAGCTTTGTTGTGGTAGTTTTACTGCATTGGTTGCCTTTAAAAAAATTTTTATAGTGGGCAATAAGCATGGAGAAAGGTTTAAGAGTATAAAGTGTTTTTTTTTTCCCAATCTATGTGAGCTGAATTTTTAATTTCTTCCTTAAATAAAATAATAAAAGGTGGTTTTCTTCACTGCTTGGCTCAACATGGATCTCTGTAGGTTCCACTTAAATGGTATGTGAGAGAAACATGAGCTTGTGGCCTTTTTAACGGAGGTTTGCAAAAACTCTGCTGAGTTAGATTAATTGCCTGGAGTTTCACAGGGGTCCACGTCAGTTACAAGGGGCTTTTAATGTGGAAAAGTCAAGATGATAGGCATGTGGGGAGGAGGGATAGAAGAGGTCTGAGAGAGAGGAAGGGGTTAAGGGAGGAAAATGAAACCAAATGCTTTTTCTGCATCCATTGATATGATTATGTGATTTTTTTTCCTTTATTTAGTATGGTGGATTACGTGCATTGCTTTTCCAGTATTGAACTAAACTTGTACCCTGGAAAAAACCTCACTTGGCTGTGTTGTATATTTTTTCTATATAATGGTGAATTCTATTAGCATATACTTTGTTAAGGATTTTTGTAGCAACAAGAGAAGGAAAGGAGTACTTAGAATTTGAGCCTTTACCTGAGCAGTAGGTAAACCCAAGATTTTCTGAAGTTTCCAGCTTTCTGGGCCCTGTCCTTGCCAGAGACCAGGGGAACCCTGCTGTGCCACTGTGTTGACTGGGCACAACCACATAATGAAAGAAAACACTGAACAATGGGGTCATACCTGGGTATTCTCATCTGGACCATTCTGTTCTTGCAAAAACAAACAAACAAATAAACAAGTCCAAAGTTTTATGTGGTTCTAAGTTCTCAGCCAGATGCCATACAAGCCCCACCAAAAAATCAAATAAGTCAACTTTTCTACTCTTTTAGTATTGAGGTAAAACTTCCAGCAATTTTCATTGAACAAAGCACTTTATAGGAAGGAAATCCTCAGCTGTCAATACTTGCCCCGCTTCCTCTCAACCCTGCCATAGCCATGTTCATGAAGATTAAGTGTATTCCAGGCTCTGGGGCTGACTGCAATTTTAGGGAAGAAGGACTCATGGGGCCCTGGTCAGGGAGACCCATTCAGGCAGATCGTTCTTCCGCTTCTGTCCTGGCACACTTCCTGCCTTCCTGGGCGACACTGGCTTTCCATTTGCCTGTGGCCTAATTTCTCATGCTGGCCCCTGCATTGGTAATCCCTCCAGGGTCATCATACAATTCATCTTCCACACCAAGAATGTGGCACTTTCTCAAAGAATAACAAGCCTAAACTGGAAGTGTTTGGGGGCAAACGGGGACATAGAGTTGACCTTCTAATTCTTAAAGTTCTCCAGAACTGGGCTCTGGACTATTTTTGCCAGACTCAACTCCCCACCATGGTGGGCATGAAGTTCTGCCTATACCCTGCCCTAGTAGCTGAGCTTCTTCTCCCCAGTTCCAGAAAACCCCACTGTTATATTGTTCTGGAATCTCTAACAAGTGGCTGCTTGACCCTTGAACCCCACTGTGAAATGCTGATGTGCCACAGAGACCTCCATTCACACACTGGACTGTGCCCTGCTGGTGCTTATCCTTGGACTTTTGTCTCATGTGGCCTTCTACAATCTTCTGGGTTTCACTGCAATAAACTATGTTCTCTTTGTTCCCACCAGGCAGATCCATTTGGCACCTCCAAGCACATGTCGGAATTTATTTACTTTTAGTTATTTTTTAAGACTGAATCATAATCTATTGTACGCATATACTACATTGTGCTTGTCCATTCATCTTTGATAGACATTTGGGTTGCTTCCACCTCTTGACTACTGTGAGTAATGCTGCTATGAATATAAGTATACAAATATCTGTTTGAGTCCTTGTTTTCAATGTCCAAGACATCTGTAACAGTCCTCTTGCAAAGAACTCCTCCCTGTTGGTGACACAGCAGAAAATTAAACGAGTCTCCACTGGCATGAAACCTGAGGGCTCTCAGCAAACCAAAACATGACCTTTTTCTTCTCCCTACTATTTGCACTTGCTATAGCAAGATTTACCTTTTAGGGGTTAGCGTATAAGTCCCAGAAAGATTAAGGGAATAAGTCCCAATAGCCCTTTGGAAGCAGCCCCAGGTTGGCAACTAGGTCTAGCCAGGGCATAACTTGGCCTTCATTTGCAAGAGGACTGTTACAGATGTCTTGGACATTGAAAACAAGGACTCAAACAGATATTTGTATACTTGTATTCATAGCAGCGTTATTCACAGTAGTCAAGAGGTGGAAGCAACCCAAATGTCTATCAAAGATGAATGGACAAGCACAATGTGGTATATGCATACAATAGATAATGATTCAGTCTTAAAAAATAACTAAAAGTAAATAAATTCTGACATGTGCTACAACATGAACGAACCTTATGGACATTATGTGAAGTGAAATAAGCCAGATAAAAGTGGACAAATATAGCATGATTTCACTTATGAAAAGTACCCGGAGTAGCTGAATTCATAAAGATAGAGAGAACAGTGATTGCCAGGAACTAGCAGAGGGGAGAATGGGAAGCTATCATTTAATGGGTACAGATTTCAGTTTGGGAAGATGAAAAAGTTCTGGAGGTGGATGAGGGTGATGGTTGCACAACATTGGGAATGTGCTTAATGCCACTGAGCTTACAAATAGTTAAAATAGCAAATTTTTATGCTATGCATATTTTATCATAATTTTTAAAAAAGAAATGGCCTTGATGTTCACATCCCAGGGCTCTGTTTTGTTTGTCTGGTTAGGGCCTTTCCACCCCCACCCTCTCCTCCTGCTCATCTCCCTCCTCTCCTGGGAGCTTCCGCCATCTGGCCTTAATCTGCATTATCAGCTGCATGTGCTGATAATGGACTGCTGTAGCCTCTGGGGAAGGCTTCATGGATGCACTCAGCTGGGCCTGACTTTGCCCAGAGAGAGTCTGCTGGCTCCTTGGCTCTGTGGAGACATACCAGTCCTTGAGTTGGCAGGCGTTGGGAATTGCTCTCACTTCCATGTGGTGTGGAGATGCCTGGCAGAGGGAATATATTTTGCAAGCCAAACTCTGAGACACCACATGCTCTGCTTTCCAGCCTAGCCATACATTGCCAACCACATTTATTTATTGCAGCAGGTCTGCCATCACAGGACTATGCCTCTGCACAGCCAGTGTCTAAGGGCTCTCCCTGGCAGTACTGAAGTGAGTCCAGGAAGGCAGAAGATGGACAAAGACACCAGGGGCCTTGTCATTCCATCACCTCCATCTATGGAGGATGGAACTAAGACCGCTGTTCCCTAGACATCTGCACAGACACAGAGAGGTTTGATCAGATCTGAGCCCCTATAGGTCTCCTGTCCTATAGCCCGTATAGGGCTCTACACACACGGGTGTCCTTGCACAGTGGCTCCATGAAACAATGCAGTACAAACTTTTTTCAAGTAGGATGTACCTAGAGCTCATAATTAAATTGCCTGATCCTTTCACTATTCTTCATAGCATCTCTCAGACAAAATCTAAAGCTTTTCCACAGACTTAAAAAAAAAATTATTATAGATTCACAGAATGCTGCAAAGATTGCACACAGGATCTCTATACCCTTCCACCAAGTTCCCCATGGTTACATCTTTGAGATCTAGCATACTATCAAAACCAGGACTTTGACATTGGTGCAAAGTGTGTATGTAGGTCGGTGTCATTTTATCACATATGTAGTTTGTGTAACCACCACTGCCATCAACGTACAGAACTTATCCCTCACCACAAAGATCTCCCTCTTGCTACTCACTCCTCCTAACCCTTAGCAACTTCTAATCTGATTTCTAGTTCTATGATTTTGTCAGTATGAGAATGTTAGATAAAAATGGAATCATACGGTATGTGATCTTTTGAGATGGACTTTTTTTTCACTCATAATGCTCTCATTATCCATCTAGGTTTCACTTAATAACTTCTTTTTTTGCTGAATATTATTCTATAGTATCACGGTTTGCTTAACCACACTCATCTGTGGACATCTAAGATAAGTTTTGATTAGTACAAGTAGAACAGCTATGAATGTTTGTGTACAGGTTTCTTCCTGCACAGACGTTTTCATTTCTCTGGGACAAATGCCCAGGAATACAGTACTGGCTCATATGGCAAGTGGATATTTAGCCAAACTCTTTTCCAGAGTGACTAAGATTTTACATTCCCTTCAGTAGTGTATGATCCAGCTTCTCCACATCCTAGCTTGCATTTCATATTTTTTTTTACTGTAATAAGAACATTGAACAGGAGATCTATCCTCTTACATTTTAAGTGTATCGTTAACTATAGGCACAATGTTGTAAGCAGATTTCTATAACTTATTCATCTTGCATAACTGAAACTCTGTACCAATTAAACAATCAGTCCCCATGTCTCCCTTCCTCCACATTCTGGCAACTACCATTCTATACTTCGATTAATTTGACTATTTTAGATACTTCATATCAGTGGAATCATGCAGTATTTGTTCTTCTGTGACTGACTTGCTTCACTTAACATAATGTCTGCAAGCTTCATACATATTATCAATTACTCCAGGATTTCCTCCTTTTTATGACTAACACACCATTGTATGTGTATACCACATTTTCTTTATCCATTCATCCATCAATGTCCATTAGGTTGTTTCCACATCTTGGCTCTTGTAAATATTGTTGCAATTAATATGGGTGTGAAAACATTTTTTCAAGATCCTGATTTCAGTTCCTTTGGATAAACACCCAGAAATAGGATTTCTGGATCATATAGTAGTTCTATTTTTAATTTTTATACTGTTTTCCATAGCAGCTGCACCATTTTACATTTCCATCACCGGTGTTTGAGGGTTCCAATTTCTCTACATCCTCACTAACACTTGTCATTACTTATCTTTTTGATAGTCATTCTAACAGTAATATCTCATTGTGGTTTTACTTTGCATTTCCCTGATGATTAGTGACACTGAGCATATGTTCGTATATCTATCAGCCATTTTATGTCTTCATTGGAGAAATGTCTATTCAAGTCATTTGCCCATTTTAAAATCCAGGGTTTTTTTGGTCGTTGAGTTGTAGGAGTTCCTTATATATTTTGGATTTCAACCCCTTATTATTATATATGTGGTTTACAAATACTTCCTCCTACTTTATAGGTCTTCTCTTCACTCTGTTGGAGAAGTTCTTTTAGTTTGATGTAATCCCGTTTGTCTGGTTTTTTTGGTGTCGTATCCAAGAAACCAATGTCAAGACCAATGTCATGAAGCTTTTCCTCTATGTTTTCGTCTGGAAATGTTGGGTCTCTTGTTTAAGTCTTTAATTTATTTGAGTTTATGTTTGTGTACAGTGTAAGACAAGGGTCAAATTTCATTCTTTTGCACTGGATAACCAGTTTTTTTCAACACCATTTGTTGACGAGACTATCCTTTTCTCATTGTGTAGTCTTGGGGCACTATTTCAAAGGTCATTGAACCCTTTATGCATGGGTTCATTTTATATTTTTCTGTTCTAATATATGTGTAGTAACATCTCATTGTGCTTTTAATTTGTGTTTCCATAATGGCCAGTCATATTGAATCTCTTTTAATGTGCCTATTTATCATTCATATATCTACTTTGGTGAACTGTCTCTTCGTGTCTTTTGGGCATTTTCCAATTGGTAGTTTTGGGCATAAAGTTTTGTGTATGTTTTGCTAGATTCATACTTATTTGGTTTTTTTAAGGTTTTGTAAATGATGTTATTTTTAAAATTTTGGTTTCCATATGTTCATTGGTAGTATACATTCAATCTTTTACCATCAAGAATAATGTCAGCTGTAGATCCTTCATAGATACACTTTATCAAATTGAGAAAGTAATCCCCTACCTCTAATTTTCAGACAGTTTAAAAAAAAATCACACTTGAGAGTTGAATTCTGTCAAAAAATTTTTTTGCATTCATTGATATGATCTTGTGATTTTTTTTCCATTAATATGGTGGCTTGCACTGATTGATTTTCCAACCAACCTTTCATTCCAAGAAAAATCCCAACTTGGTTATGGTGTATATTATTTTTGTTTATTGCTGAATTCTATTTGCTAAGTTTTTGCTGATAATTTTTTCACCTATGTTCATGAAACATATTGATCTGTAGTTTTCTGTTTTTTTTGCATAGTCTATCTCTGATTTGGGTATCAGAGTAGTACTGGCTTCATAAATGAAATATTATCTTCTTTTCTATTTTCTTTTTTTTAACTTTTTTTTATTTTAAAGATGTGGGGTACAATTTAGAGTTAGGTCTAAAAATGTTCATTGTGCAGGAACCCTTGTTGATGAGGTGTGCCCCCACTTCCCCAGGCAGATTCCCACTACTGCCAATCCTGCTTCCCGCCTCCCTCCTGGCAGTTTCTTGCTCCTGCCAATCCTTTTCTTATAGTATTACGATAATTGTTCAAGGTCTGCTTATGAGTGAGAACATGTGATATTCAGTTCTTTGTTTCTGTGAACAAGCGATCACTCAGTATTATGGACTCTAAGTCCATCCAGGTTGCTTTGAAGTTCATGATTTTGTTCTTCTTTATGGCTGCGTAATATTTCATCGTGTATATGTACCACATTTGTTTATCCAGTCCTCTTTTGATGGGCAGCATGGTTGGTTCCATGTTCTTGCTACTGTGAACAATGCTGCGATAAACATATGTATGCAGGTATCTTTTTTAATAGAGTGATTTGTGTTCTTCTGGGTATATTCCCAATAGGGGGATTGTGGGGTCGTATGGAAGGTCAATGTTTAGATCTTTTAGAAATCACCACACTGTTAGAAATGGTAAAATCAGAGGTGATCTTTATTTTTCTTTGTGCTCCATTTTCATATTTTATAAAAGAAACATTATCTATCAAAATACTGT
>CAUYQG010144981.1:0-62298 GCA_963574415.1 Tarsius wallacei | reverse complement strand
TGCTTGAATGCTCAGAATTCATCTTTCACTGAAGGAGCCTTTATTCTTGAAAGCACAACACTTAAAAATATTCATGTTTTTCATGGAACCAACTGTGCTGTTCATCAAAAGAGGACTGGATTAAAAAAATATGGTACATATACAGGATGGGATATTACACAGCCATAAAGAAGGACAAAATTATGAACGTCGCAGCAACTTGGGTGGACCTAGAGTCTATAATACTGAGTGATCTATCACAGAAACAAAGAACTGAGTTTCACATGTTCTCACTCATAAGCGGACCTTGAACAACTACTGTAATACTACAAGAAAGGGATTGGCAGTAGTGGGAAACTGCCAGGGGAGGAAGGGGGTGAGATTGGCAGCAGTGCGAAACTGCCAGAGGAGGGTACCTGCATAATAAATATTTGTATACCTAACCCTGAATTGTACCCCACATATTCAGAATAAAAATAAATAAATAAATAACAACAAAAAGAAGCAGAGAGAAAAAGAAGAGGAAGAAAAAATTCATGTTTTTAAACATGGAAACGCAGTCCTTGAGAAGAAATGACTTATCCAAGGTTGTATGAAGGTCCATGTCCTGAACTCCAAGAGTGGCCGAGTTGGAGGCAGACCTCAGAATTCCCTTCTTCCTCATGACCGTCGGACCACCCTGCCATCTAATAAAACTGGCCCCATGTCTTGGTTTCGAGCATTTGAAAATGGAAAGAAATGTGACAGGTCACAGTCTCAGATTCCCTCACTTTCTGGTTACTTGCAAATCCACAGCAGACTCACATATCACCCTCCCTTCATTTTGTCAGCACCTGAATGTTTGGGTTGTCATGGGAGTGATGGAAGCATAAAAGTTCTGCTGATATGTGCGGCATGTGGGAAACCACTCTCAGGTCCTCTCTGCCCTAGCAGGACCAGGGACGCATGTACATGTTTCTGGTATGCCCAGACAGACCTATCTGTCTACTAGTGTACACATTCGACATCCTCAGCCGCTCGCTCAAAAACCAGCGTGCTATGTGCTGACTTGGTGGGAAGCCACGGGCTGAATTCTCAGACACTGGCCAAGGAGAGATGGGATCCAACCCATCCCTAGACCACAGGAAAAATACTTTCAACCACAGAGCTGGCTGCAAAATATTCTTTTTGTAGGAAACAAAATGTTTCCAGCCCTGGGATTTTCTTTTTCTTTTTTTCTTTTTTTTTCTGGTCCTTTCACTGTTATTGAGAAGGAAAGGCAAATGCTTAAACAAGAGGCCAAGTAAACATCTAAAAAAGTCCAAACCAGACTGCTTTGCTGGAGAGTGGAGCACAGGGTGAGGGGAGAGTGTAGTGGGTGCCTCGGCGAGGCCAGACCTTTGGGAGCTTTGGAGGAGCAGCCACTCAGCAATGCTTTCCGTGTTTATGGCCCAGACTAATCCCACTTCACTGCAGCTCACTTGCTGACAAAGGAGGCTTGGACAAGTTACTTACCTCTTCTGAGCCTCAGTTCCTGAAGTGTGAATCATAATAATATCACAGGTTACTGTAAAGAATACATGAAACATACATAAAAGCTGCACAATGCCCACCATATAGCAAGCACTCAAGGAACAGGATTTGTTAAGGTTGTTGCTGTAACTCTCACAGGTCACGAGAGAACTGTTTTCACAGACTGTTAAAAACCAAAGACTCCTTAGAGAAGAATACTCCAGGCCCCATGTCTTATAAATAAGAAAACAGCCCCAGAGAGATGAAAGGTTGTGACCAAACCGTCCAGTCAGTAGTAGGCCTGGGGTTAGGAGCCTGTAGAATGGATGCAAAGAGTCGAGAGAGAGAAAGTAATGCCCATCTTAGGATACACTATGTGTTGTTGGTTGGCCGTGGGTCTCAGATTTTGTGTCCCTACGAATTGCCCAGAAATATAGAAATGCAGATTTCTAGACCTATCCCCAGAGCAGCTGATTTAGTCTGGGAAGGCCAGGAATCTGAATTTTTAACAAGCTCTTCAGGTGAATTCCGAGAGTTATTCCTTTAATAATGTCAAGACACATTACAAGAGGAAGTCACCAGCCAAATAACTAGGCAGAGTGCTAGGGTTATATCTGATGGTTTAGAACAAACAAATGATGAGGCAAGCCCCCGCTGATCACTGGAATCTTCCCCTTGCTCAACATCACTATAAGTGATGTATAGTGTGGCATTGCTGCTTCTTTATAGAACCCGAAAATGCAATTGTCTTCTGGATTATGTAATTCTCTTATAGAAGAGGAATTTATGACTCAGAGTCACTTGCCCAAGATCACATATCTAATTAGAGACAGAGCTAGAACTTTATTCTAAAATATCATTAACTTTTCTTGCAATGAAAAAAAATCTTTTTTTCTAGGTAACTAGAGACGAATACAAGTGGTTTGTGCATGGATGTTATATACTGGAATCCACGGATTAACCTTAGTCTCTGAGGAAATTAAAAAGTCATTCTAGTTTCTTGACACACTCAAATACAAAATCTTCTCATGTTATTTCTCGAGCTGTGACTCATTTCGTAGGCTAATGGAGGAAACTTGGTTAGAAGAAAGAACTAACAGTGTCACATAACACTGGCCATTTCAGACACTAAGAAACTGCAGTTACGTTGGTGTATACCACCTGCTTCCTTTTCATTAAAATCCTACTTGTTAATGTAATACATATACTTACCCTCAAGATCCATAAAGTTCTATGCATCATCAAATAATCCCATAAATATCCTGGTTAGTGAATATTGTGAAAGAATCTGGGAACTTCCTAGATACCGCCCAAATAAATCAATATTGGATTGAATTCAAGGCATTCTCTAAAGGATGGTGTTTCAGCTGTTCCCTGTAGTCACAGAACATGTAATAATTTCTTAGCAATTTCTGGGGCTTCGCCCCCACAGACTAGCAATGATGACTACTTTCTATTTCTTGGCCCAATGCTGAAGGGTGAGAAGGCACACAAGCATAGCTTCTCCATGTCTACTTTTCTTTGATGAATGCTTTAAGAGAGCAATGGTCTCCAGCCCTTCTGAAAGCTGCTATGAAATGTGGGCAGCACAGCAAGGTATAAGCCAATAACGTATTCTACAGTTGAGGATACCTATCCTCACAAAAGTCTCAAAAGGCTCCAATTCATGAAGTCAGTAGCAGTGGCCTTAGAAAAGATCTGTTATGATGTAGATCAGTCTTAAACCATTATCACTGGCCAAGTAAGGCCTAAGGAAGGGGGCTGTAGAAGTCTCCTTATAGAATCTGGGGTGGACTCTGAATTTGAATCCAAATATATCACACTAACCACTTAATAATCCTTCCCTTCTTGGGGAGAATTCTGGCCTTTGGAGCTGTTCTTTTGTTCTGTGTCATCAGTGCACTCACAGAATGCCAACCCCTCTTCTGCGACATGAACCAATTAAAGGATGGGCGCCTGCCATGCTCTCAAGAAGAAAGAGGGCAGGGTTTGGATATGTGCATTCAAACCCTGGAACATTTCAACACACCTCTTTTAGAAAAGGTTTTGTTGGTTTCAAACCCCTAACCCTCACGGGACATTATTTCCAGCCATTAAAATGTTTCCTGAGCTTAGATACATCTGGAAAGTTTTGGAAACTCCTACAGGAAGGAGACTGGGCCAAAGAGCTCCTTTTCTTATGCCATTCAGCACTACACAAATGTTTGCCCTCCAAGACAGCCCAGACCAGGTGCCTAACTCTTGGGGCTGGAGAATCACGGTAGTCAGAGGAGTATTTTGGAGAATAGGGCCAGTGGAGAATAGATTTGGGGACTTACATAAACTGTGTACCAACCAGCAAGCTTATGTGGACCTGTACCTGTCCAGTTCCATCAGAAACACAGGACTTACCCCAGATAGTTCAAAAGAGAGAATTTAATTTTGGGAACTAGTTATAAATGTGTTAGAAGTGCTGAAAGAAAAACAGGGGACAGTAAGTCAACCCAGAAATGAACAACAACAAGAAGCCACCACCACCCCTAGGGCTGGAAGAGGCACTGTTACTAGAGCCCAGAGGCTACAGCTGCCTGACCAGAGTTGAACAACAAAGGGATCATGGAGGAAAGCTCATATCACTGCCCAGGACACCACTGGAAGCGGATGGGAGGGGATGAGGCGGGTGTGTGTGTGCAAAAAGACATGGCTTCTCTCCTGTCTGCTCTTCATCTTCTCCCCAGGGCCCCAAACTAACCAGAACTAATAGAAAGAGAACCTGGGAAATGCAAATTACAGGGGTCAGTTCCCTGTGGTCCCATGCAAAGCACTGAAGGGCAGGGAGCGGATCTGAAGGCAAACGAGTACCAAACACAGTGGCAGGACCCATGAGGGCAAGAGTCTGGATTCTCCATCGCAAATGGTGGCCTTTGAGAAAACCCTGAAGCTAAACGGGTAGTTCTCCAAATTGTGACTGATGTCTTTAAGTTTGCCAGAATTCACTGGAGAGGGAGGCACAGCTATCCATGGGGCTACCTCCTCGCGGAGCTCAGGGACTTTACTGCAAATAGTCACACCCTTCCCTTTCCCCAGGAGGTGTCTCCTAACTTTTCATTTTTCACACATTCTGATAACCATTGTCTCCGTGTAGAAGCCAGAGTTCCAGAAGAAGGAAATGGCATTGAGGGTGGAGAAGAAGGGAATGACGGGCTAGAAGCAATGGAGGAAGGCAGGAAAAGCGACAATGTGACTCAAGATTCTGCACTATTATAATCCCTTCTATCGCCAAACTAACTTCTGATGGAGTCACTGAGGTCTGGATGGAAGAACGGAAACAGCCACTGCTGTGCAATATGCAGGAATGGGGTCATTCCCACGCAGGGCCAGTTCTTGCCTCCCCGCTGGGCCTCATTATTAGCAATGTGGGCATCAGTGTTGGGATGATCATATCCATGAGAAGAAACCTCATTCACTCATTCAAATCAGAGCAATCCCATTCCTACAGCCTTCCATATCTCTTCTCTATGCTTAAATGCTGGGAACCCTGCTTCCTCACCATCTCATATCTCTTCCCTCTTCTCCATCTCAACAACTGCTGTCTAGATTCTGGCTCTCATTTCTTTGCATCCTACTTCAAATCCTTCCAAATCCATACAGCAAACTCCTGCCAAAGGAGGCCTTTTAAAGCCCAAATCTGATGTCATAGCCTTCCTGGGGGTTCCACACTGGGGTTTCTAAGAGCCCTGGGATGGAGTCTGGTTTGCCCTTTTGTTCCTTGCTTTATCTTGAACTACAGGCCCTCTCCTCCCCCTCCCCCACCCACTGTATACACACACGCCTTCCCCTGCAGCACTGGAGGACCGTCCACAGTTCCCACCACAGAACCTCTGCTCATGTAGCTTCCTCAGCCTCCCACCCCATCTACCTGGCAAATACCGATACACCTTTCAAGTTTGTCTCAAACAACATGCCCTCCTCTGAAGTCTTCTTGGACCATCCCAACACTGATGCCCGCACGGCCGCACCCATGGGCCCTGCAACACCTCCCTGTATTTATGTTCATGTCTGCTTCCTTCTACTAGTTCTCCTCGATGACTATGGTTCCTCAGGGTAGAAAACTAGGCTTCATCTGATTTTTTTTTCTCAGCATGTGGCCCACATATCTACCCAGAAAAGAGTTGAAGGATGAAAAAAAGGAGGTAAGGATGAAGGGAAATGGGAGGTGTCCAACATGAAGAAGACTTAATTATCTTATCTAGATAAAAAGAGTTAGAAGAAAATTTGTGCCTGTGGTTAGAGTACACATAAGGGACTATTATTACAACTATAGTTTTGAGAAGATTTATTGCTAAAGATTTTAAGATGTAATGCGTACCGTCTTAGTCCATTTTGTGCTGCTATACCAGTATACCACAGATTGGATAATTTATAACGAACAGAAACTTATTTCTCATAGTTCTAGAGATTGGAAGGTCCAAGTTCGAGGGGCCAGCATCTGGCAAGGGCCTTCTTGTTATGTCATCCCATGGTAGAAGGGCAAAGAGAGGGTGAGAGAGACAAAAGGGGACCAAACTCCTTTTATAAGGACCTACAAACCTACTTCTGTGATGATGGCATTAATCCATTCATGAAAGCAGAACATTTATGACCTAATTACCTCTTAAAGGTCCCACCTCTTAATACCATTACAATGGCCATTAAGTTTCCAACACACGCTTTTTGGGGGACACATTAAGACCATAGCATACACCTTTTCTTAAATGAGAAAAAATTAGATTTTTAGAGATGAAAAATGTGACCATGGTGACACAGATGCTATGGCAGTCACTCATTCAACTCATCTCAGTGGGTTTTCTTTGAAAATACTTGGCCTTTGGACAACCACAACATGTAACAAGATCCCCTACACAGAGGGGTCCTAGAAACTGCTGTTTAATTCAAACTGAAATTATAGACGGTTCCTGAGAAGGACTGGCCTCCTCAAGTCAATGCGATCAAATGCTGGCATACTCTTAGAACCAGTCACAGGGGTCATGGGGATCTTGGAGAAGGTCTAAGTGAGAAAAGGGGGAAAGATGGTATAAAAAAGGCAAAGGCAGTGCCAGGACAGAGTCACAGGTAGGAAACAGATCAGTCACAAAAAGGGCCTAGCATTCCAATGCAGGCCAGTACAGAACAGGGTGTCTGCAGAGAAAATTGTATAAATAGTTACGAATAAGAGAGAATGGCTTGGTATAGGCACAGCTGTTGGGGGTCAGAAACCATGTTAGATCCATGGAATCTTTTTCTTTTCTTTTTCTCTCTGCCAGAAAGACTTCTCATCTCACTAGCTATTGACTGAATCTTCATGAGGGTGCTGGGATACCACACTTAGAGAAGAGCAGACAACTCAGAAAGGATTTAAAGATAAACCATGAAATTGATTATTATGTGGGAAAAGTAACTCTGCAAGGAAAAAGTAAAGAAATAGATATAACTTTTATGTCATTCTGCATCATCCATGAGGGAAGGGGTGTGTCTATGGGAGGCACCACTAGACCTCCTGGGCCCTGCAGGCTCTCACTGGAGGAGACCACAGACAGATGAGCATAGGTCTGTCCCTGAGATTTCCCTGTCTTCTTTGACAATAAATGACAGAACACTGAAATCAAACCCAGAACAAGGACAAAAGATGCTGGCTGGAAAGGCCAGAACTTTGAAACAGGGAGGAAGGACTTGCCCTGATAGAATGGCAAGATTCAGATGACTAGGTCCTATGAACTCACTCTTTCCCAAAAGCATCCTCTTGTCACACAGCCATACAGTTATAGGAAATAAATAACAGAAAAGTAACAGAGACTGAAAAAGCTCCCTCAAGGCAATGGTTCATCCCACTCTTTGAAGGGAGCATTCTATCTAATACAACCATTGAGGCGGCCACGCCACAGGGGTTGAGTGGAAAACTTTCTGTCATTCATTACAAGTAGTGTGCCTGAATAATCATATATGAACATGGGACTTAGTGTAAGATAAATGTTAAGAACCAGGGATGTAGCGGAGGAAATATATGTATAGGATTGGGGATGGAAGGCAAAGGAGAAGGAGTATTCTTGCTTTTCCCCTTAGAAGCCATGTGATTCAGAGCAAATTTTTAAAGTGCTATAAACTTCAATGTACTCATCTATAAAGTATACCTAGTAACACCCACCTCAGAGAGTTGTTGTGAGACTTGAACAAGAAAATGCCCACAGAGCACTTGGCAGAGCAACTGGTACACAGGCAACTCTCAGTAAACGTTTGGATAGACAGAGCAAAGTAACTAGAAAGCCAGGGTTGGGAAGCCTTTGGGTAGTATCTTCTCAGTCCCTTCCAGATATTCCAGGTGCCTCAGTTCTCACTTTCTAAGGTTTGTAAACATGTGTCCCCTTCTGGAGTCTGACACTCAGAGAACTCTGTTAGAGAGTCATGGATCATAACACCAGCTCAGTCTCTCCTTGCCAGCTCTGAGTTGGTTCAGATGATAGGTTGTGGGGTACAACCACGGCAGCCTGGCTCTCCAAAGGCATTCTCAAAATCACAGTCCCTTTGGTAACAATAAAACAAGAGTCCAAGAGTCAAGCACACACAGTCTTTGTCTGAGATGCCAGAATTCTTAAGCTCTGCCAAGCCAAGAAGATAAACTTCCAGAAAGAAATCCTCAGTGAAAAAGTCTCTGTTTCAAGCATTTCCAAACGTTAAGACAGTCGCCAGGAGCCATTGATTTAAGCACCCAGTGTAGGCTGGGCAGGGAGAGGGGCAAGGAGGGAAGGGAAAGGAGAGGGGAAGGAAGGAACAATGGCGTCAACTCTGTGGTAACCAAAAACACCATGTTGTTTAGAGCAGCAGAAATCAGGAAAGCGCAGTGATTTATATTGCATTTGACAGCCAATCACGCACTGGATAATGTATAACATATCATAAAATATTATGGTAGGCCGGGCTCGGTGGCTCAGCCTGTAATCCCAGCACTTTGGGAGGCCGAGGTGAGTGGATTGCCTGAGCCCGTGGGTTCGAGACCCGCCTAGGCAACTTGACGAGACCTCATCTCTACAATAAATCAAAAATTAGCTGGGTGTGGTAGTGCACGCCTGTAGTTCCAGCTACTTGGAAGGCTGAGGCGGAAAGATCTCCGGAGTCCAGCAGGTGGAGGCTGTGGTGGCCGGGAGTGGCCACTGCACTCCAGTCTGAGTGACAGAGAGAGACTCCAACTCAAAAAAAAAAAAAAGTTATAGTAACATAATCAGACTAACATAAATTCAAACAGAATGCTAGCGACTCAGAGATTTGTTTCCTTCACACCTCTGTCATATCAATCCTATCTGTTTCCCATCCCCCTCCCCCTGATTTCATAAGCTGTGAAGACTCCGGAGGGGCCTGAAGCCCTCCACTCCACCCGCTGCCCCCATCAGCGACATAAAGGGCCTGAAATGCAAAACAGCAATGTGCCATGCTGTGCACCTCATGATCACAGCACCCCAGGGAGAAGGAGAGGTCACAGGCCCAGGCAGTGCAGCCCTCATGGTGAGAGTGGTGATGGGGGATGTACCCCCAGCAACAGAACCAGAACACAGATGTGTCAAGCTGCACCGGCTCCGACCAAGCCTTCAAAACTCACACCGAGGAAGAGCATGGAGCACTTGGAAATCATGGTCACATGCTGGGAATATTTCTAAGCCAAGTAATGCCCAGAGCAAGAGAACAAAAGCAGGTAGCAGCTCATCCCCACCTGCCTTTCATGTCCCTGCCCCAGATTGGGAGGTGCTGTTCTAATGTGGAATTCAGCAAGTTTTGCAGGTAGACAAAATGGCATTCTAGATCCAGTCACCTCCCGGGGAAAAGTCAGAGAAGATAATAAGAACCATTCATTGACATCCAAAGGAATCAACACTAAGTCAAGGCTTCCTTTTCCAGCATCTCACTGTATTACTAAGTTTAGAAAATCAAAATAGCAACCACTATCTTACATCTCAGAGAACACCATACAGCAACAAGAACTTGGGGTCTGGAGCTATACAAACTTGGTTGCAAATCCTGATACCACCACTGAATACAAGTTATCTCATGAGTCAATCATGAGATATTTGTAAAAATGGAGATGATTAGATCAATGCTAAAGGAATTTATGCTACAGGGATTCAGGGAAGTAAGGCACAAAGGGTCAAAAAAAAAAAAAAACGATGCCTGCCACCCTGCAGGGACTCAGGAAAGGTGAATTCCTTTCCACCGTTAGAAAATAAAAAGGGCTTTAAGTTAGATCACCAAGCACTGGATCCAAGCAAGGATTCCTTCACATCAATTATGAGACCCTGAAGTGGCAGGAATGGGTTCTCACACAGGCGATCTCCTGCCTCCAGGTTCCCTTCCTCCCTCTGTCCTGCCTTGCCTTTTCAAAATAAAGATGAAGAGACCCAAAAGTGTTAAAACCATAAAGCTTCTCCCATGCTCAAAAGAGCAGACAAACAAAAGACCAGAGAACCCCGATTCTCCACACACATCATGAGGCCATGAAGGTGGCCAGCAGGAAGTCCTCCATGAGCACAAATGACCACTGCAGAAGAGGGCAGCATGGCCAGGCCCGCTGTAGGGCATTGTCAAAAGGAAAGTCACCTGACTGGGGAGTTCATGCTGGTTGTGAGGTTCAACTTGGAAAAAGTCACTTATTCACATGTTTGGACTCAAGAATTTTAAAAATTGACTTTTATCTTGTAATCCATTGCAGTGTTGGGGGAGATGGTGCTTTAAAAAAATTTTTTTTTTAAATTCTTCAGAATGTTTTTATAAACCGCTGAAAGTCATTGGGGATATAAATATTACATTACCTGCAAACTAGTGATTTGATTGGGTTTGGAGACTTTTTGCCCAGTCTTTCAACTAAAGGTCACCAGAATAAGGTGAAAATAGTAACAAATTAAAAATTGGGAGAATTGAATTTCTGTTCCATTACTGCTTACTAGTTGTGTGACCCTTAATCTTAATTGTTACTCCCTCCCTCTGTAAAATGATGGAGTTAAAATGGAGTATGAGTCTGAGAACCACCCAAGTAACAATCACCAGAAGTACTTGCTAAAAACTGTAGCCTTCCAACCCACCAACCCAGAACTGGGGGTGGAGCCTGGGTCTTCCTGGTTCACAAACACTCAAGATTCTTAAAATCACTGTAGATGAGATTCAGTGGATAAGATGATCTTTAAAACACATTTCAGGTGGGACAATGGCACATTCTAAAAATTTTTTTTTT
The DNA here is from genome assembly GCA_963574415.1 of Tarsius wallacei. NCBI lineage: Eukaryota > Metazoa > Chordata > Mammalia > Primates > Tarsiidae > Tarsius > Tarsius wallacei. The sequence goes on along the minus strand of CAUYQG010144981.1, from coordinate 51,599 downwards.
TTGAGTAGGGGTCTCATTCTGTCACCCAGGCTGGAGTGCAGTGGCATGGTCACAGTTCACTGTAGCCTCTACCTCCTGGCCTCAGGCGATCCTCCTGCATCAGCTTCGAGTAGCTGGGATTACAGGAATGTATCACTAAGCCTGGCTATTTTTTTTTCTCCTGGAGATGAAGTCTCACTGTATTGCCCAGGCTGGTCTCAAACTCCTGGACTCAAGCTATCTTTACACTTTGGCCTCCCAAAGTGCTGGGATTACAGGTGTGAACCTGGCCTTTGAATGCTTTTGTTCTAATGAAAGTGCTGATTCATTTTAAATCAGCTCATAGTTTATGCAGACACTGAGCCCTTTTTTCCCTACCTGATGATGCTGCCCCATTTTCCCCTCACTTGAAACGAACCAACTAAGACTAAAACATCGCATCCTGTCCAACCTTCATTCTCAAACGAGCCAAGTACATTTCAGCGTTCTTGACTCTCAGGTCAGCGTCTTGTCCAAGAGATCTCGTAGCTGTTTCCGATGCTGTTTCCCAACTGAAAATATTTTTCTTCCCCAGCCAGACAACGGGGTCTTCAATTTGGTTCCCAAACCCTGTCTCTTCTACTTCCTGCAATGGCTCAGATTTTTCTAGAAATCACTTGGCCAGGTATTTGGCCTAGTTTACTTAACAAGTTAGAGCTGGGAGGGTCACTGCATAAGGGCATTTGGTACCAGACAAACAGAATATAAAAATAAAGACAGTTGGAGCTGCAGGAGCGTGACAGAAGTGATAAAATGCTGGTGAAATGAGAGGCTCATTAAAGGGTAAAGCACCTAAATGCTCTGTGAGGGTGTAACCCCTCACAGATGTGTGTGGTAATCCCACATCTGAGAGGGCTTATGCATAAGGTTCTTTGCCTGTTCCTAAGAAGTCACCCAGAGGTCCAGCAGGGAAAGACATTGGTTTATTAGAACTTACAGGCAGCCAGTCAGTGAAGAAAGAATCCATGCCTTGAGATAGTACAGCAAGCAGTTGTATAATCAAGCAAGCTAATCAAATTGCCATACGGTGTTTATAATGACAGTAAGCAAGGGTGCCATCCACATTGTTCTCAGCTGCATCCCGTGACCCACTACTGAGAATAAGCATGTTCCTCAGAGACCAGCCTTAGTCAAAGGCTGCTCCCTGAGGGAGGGGGCATAAAGAAGCAAGTTATAGGGGGAAAAGAGTCAATGTCCAAATGATTACCTCACAGAGGGGACCAGTCATTCGGTCCTTGATGGTCAGAGCTCATGATCCTCAAAGAGAAATAAAGACATGTACTAAGTCTGCCATAAAAATAAATTCATTCAGTTTAACTACTATATTAATAAATGTATTGTATTCACAGATATGTTCTCTACTTTTTGGAGTTAAAGTGCCTTTTTCTTTTTGAAAAGGTGGTAACAATTAATTTTACAAATTTAATCAATAAAAAAATGACGTTTAAGACACTATGGTGGTTCCCTAACCCTTGTTCTGTTTTTACTTTTGTTTTAACTGTTATTGGCCCCAGGTAGCTCAAAATCTCCTAAGACCGACCCTCCTCCTCCACACAAGGGCATGGTCTGTCACAGTGAAAGCACTGGGCAGAGGGACCCCACGTAGCCTGAGAGCAGTTGGACCTAAGTATTTGTAACTGGCCATTTCCAATGGAACCTCTTTAAGAGAAAGTGCTCTCCACCTGAGTTCAAGAAACAGTGATTTCTTGGGTGCGCTGGCTTTTTTCAAAAGGAACACTGTGAGTTTACTTGTAAGAAAGACATAGTATTCTTATCTCAAATGTGAAGAGAGAAGCAGGAGGTGTCCACTTGGGAATCTGTCACCCTTTCCGGACAGAGCCTGTCTCTAGACTCTGTGAGCACCAATTCACGGTATGCGTTCACTGTTACTATAGACTTTCAGGTAGGCTTTCCTCAGCTTGTAATACATTTGCCTGGTGTCCTGAAGAAAGGATCCCCTTAAAGTCACCATTCTGGGGTCCCCTTGCATTCATTTCCCCAATCTGTCCAATACCTGTTAGAGCACTTCTGTCAAAGGAGTATGGGCAGGGACTTGGACTTCACACTTAAGCAGCTCTGGAAAGGGAGGGGACATATATACCCAAGGCAATGAACTTGGCTGGATTCTATGTTCCCTTTGCAATTTCTGCAGATATTTCTGCTTAAAAATAATTTTCGCCCACCCCTGCAGCACAGCCAAACTTCTCCTCTTGCTGGATACACACAGACACACAGACACACACACACATACACACACACATGCATACATCCATCCTTGCCCAAAAAACCAGCAAACGAGCTAGAGTAGATAAACAAGAGAACAGGCACAATGATCTGGAAACACATTACCAAAGGAGAGGGCTCACTTCTGAGTTAGAGCAATGAAGCCTGAATCTCTCTCTGGAGGAACCTGGGAGTAGGAGACATACAACTATGACTTATATCATATCAAACGTCATCCTCGATGGCTTTCTTTGGGTGAAAATGGATAACTGAGGGGAGACTCCTCCCCCAAAATGGAATCAGCTTTTGGAGGGTGGGCCCTTTATAGTATAGGCTTCCCCCAGTAGGCAAATGTTTTAGGAACCCACTGGCATCAGTGTGCCAGCTAGTGCTGTTGTGAGAGGCTATGTTTGGCTTCAGTGAATTTTTCTGGAGAGTCTTTCAACGCATTTGCCCAATTCATGATGGGTGATTTACCAGCGTACCTGCCCACACTGCACTGAGTGTTCAGCAGTTTTTGACCAAAAACAGTACAACCCCCATGCCCTACACTCCTTATTCACCCAATCATGCCCTGAATGATATTTTTCTGTTTGTTTGCTTTCCAGGATGAAAAAAGTCCACAAAGGGAAATGTTTTGCCAACGCGGAAGAGGTTAAACAAAAAATGGCAGAGTAACGCCTCCTGATGTTACAGAGCACTTGAAGGACAAGCCTACAGTTGCTAGTAAACTGTTGACAGGACCAAGAATATCACTCAAACTCCTGATCTTCACTTGAATCCATAGACTGATGAGTTCAAAAACTGTTCTGAGCAGTGGAAAAAGTGTCTTGATAGGTGTATTGCATCAAACAGAGAGTACTTTGAAGGCAACTGAAATTTAAACGTGTAAGAATAAATACACAAGTTTTTATAAATAAATTCTGAATTTTGGGGGAGGTTCCCCTTTGTAAGCCCGATGTTCTGTCCCACATCTACCCTTTGGTTTATCTGGGAGAAAAATGTATCATCTTTTCTTTAGTTATTCAGTCTTTCATCAAGTCTTTCCAATCATAGCAGGAGGAGTTATGACTTGTGGAAGATGGCCACAAAGACATTTTACAGCCCCCAGCCAAGCCCCCCTTCTGCTGGACCTCTGAAGCAGCTGAGGAGGCCCTCCCTGGCCTGGATCTGGGTTTAGGGTTCTGACTTGCTCACACAAAGGAACCCACAGGATTCCAAGGGCAGCCTGACTACTACCCTCCCATGGTCCCCAGCAGGCTGGTTCTACAAAAACACATTCCTATATTCAGTATTCTTATAGCACTTGTACTTAGGGATCTGCTTGTAATTGTCAAGGCTTGATGCTAGCCTTTTGAGCAGACAATTACTAACACTTTGAAGGAACACTGAACCATAAAACTCTGTTCTGACAGGAAGAGTGGTTCTATGTGAGTAATATGGCCTTCAGCCTCAACACTGGGCTTGTCAGTAGATATAAGGAGTTTATTTCTTTTGCTTTTTCTCTCTCTCTCGTTCAAAATAAATGGGACACAGTAAGAACTGTGTAAGTGTCAAGTACTGTCCTTACCTCTGAGGGGACACAGATAAATTTAGTCACAGACCTCAAGGGCTCATCATTCAGGGCTCAAAAGTAACAGCGACAAAGGTCAGGTGCAACTGTGGGCCAGTGGGAAGAGGGGTGATCACAGCTGGTGCTAGGGAAGCCTTCAGTGTTGGTGTTTGAGTCTCTGGAGATATAAAATAGGTTGGGTGTGGTGGCTCACATCTATAATCCCAGCACTTTGGGAAACTGAGTCAGAAGGATGGTTTGAGGCCAGGAGTTCAAGACCAGCCTGGGCAACATAAAAAAAATAAAATATGAAATGGATACTCTGAGAAGAAATCTATCACCAGAATGGAAAGGCTAAATACTTCCAAGAGGCAAAACAACCTGGGACTTCGAGAACAGCCTATGGATTCAAGTGAAGATCAGGAGTTTGAGTGATATTCTTGGTCCTGTCAACAGTTTACTAGCTACTCTAGGCTTGTCCTTCAAGTGCTCTGTAACATCAGGGTGTCTCCTAAATAGAAAATGAAAACATTCTTATAAAGTCTATTTCAATAAAGCTCCTACGTGAAAAAGCTACCTCTTTCCAATTTGTTGAAATAAGAGAGTCATAATATTTATTTCATCAAGGGGGTGTAAGGCGTAGTCAGGATTAATTTACTTCATTACTCCTTCTAGGGCACTTGAAAATTTATATAATCTCATATGTGGCTGGAAGGAATAGACTTCATGAAGCTTTGAATGTGAACATGAATATTTTCATCCTTTTTTCAAGGACCAGCCTAACTCTGGCTTTTCCAGCCTCGCTACAAGCCACCTGGTTTCCCAAGGAAAGGTCTCAGCCAATTGTCCTGCAAGCCCTGCCTCACCCATGGCGAAAGAACATTCCCGAGAGTCCCTATCTCTTCCTTGCTTACTCAATTCCTGGTGCTCTTACTACACATCCTGTTTACATGTTTGTCTGTCTCCCCAATAAGACCATGAACAACCAGATGGCAGCAACCATCTCCTGGTCTCCAGCTTCTCATTAGCACAACAACCAGCAGAGAGGAGGTGATTCATGAGGGAATGTCAAATGAATCCCAAACCCTCTACTCCTGTTATGAGGCAGAGCCCCACTGCCCTCCACATGTGGCCTGCCCTCCCGTTCTCCCTCCATGCTGCCCACCCCACACCACACCTCTCTTTCTGACGAACCCAATGTTATCTTTGTAGAAGGCAGAGTTCTCAACCCTTGCTAAACATGAGAGCCACCTGGGGGCGCTTTGCAAATAACAGCAATATCGGTGCCCAGCCCCACTGGCAGAGACACGGATTTGATTGGTCAGGGAAGGGTGGGCTGTGACTGGCACTGGTCTACTTGCTCCTGGGATGAATCGAAACTACAGCCAGACTTGAGGACCACTGATTTTAAGCTGACACTCAAGTCCTATCTTTTCCTGAAAATACTTATTATGCCTTTGATTGTTTTTCTTTCCTTTGGATTTAAAACAGTTGCTGTTTTAACCGCTCATAAGAAAATCAATTGAACACTGCCTCGGGACAGTACCTCAGTGTTCGTTTGTTCTTGAGCTCCCATGCTGCATTTTGATCACCCATGGGTAGTGTGTGTGTATGTGTGTGTGTGTGTGTGTGTGTGTGTATGTGTGTGTATAACATCTTCCTTACTAGACCAGAAGCACCTCAAGTCCTGGGATGGGAGTTTTCTATTTCTCTGCAGCCCCACACAATGCCATGCCATGCCCAGGTGGACCAAAACGTATTTTTGATGAATTAAAATCAACAACAACCACAAAACCTAGTGGAGGCCATTTTAATTCTAGCCTAAGAACATGACTACAGTAAGAATAAAAATGTTGCAAAAAGGGTGAGGCAGGATTGAAGCAGAGTCGGAAAAGAGTAAATAAGAGTCAAAGGTGGGGGGGGGGGAACTACATTCGTCCAAAAGAAAATGTTTTCCAGCTTCTTAAGAGGGTTTTTGCAAACAATGAAGCAGAATAAACAAGATAATTAACTTGGCTTGTGCCCTGATAAGGAGATTTCTTTTCTTGGTTATATAATTTTACAATGTTTCCAGGGTGTAAAGAAAATAATCAGCTAGGGAGGACTCCTAACCTTGGACTACACAATTCAGCTCTCAGGCTAATCCGCTCGAAGATCTGCTCAGCTTGACCTGACCCCCTTCCAGGCCTGTGATCTCAGACTAAGCCTCCCATTTAAGAGCCCTGGTGTAGAGCTCAATGTCATAGAAACGGGATAAAACATAATCCTCACCCCATAACCTTGATCCCTTGGTGGAGTGACCTCTGTCTGGGCATTGAAAAAAAATCTAAAAACCAAAAAACTGTACCTGGTATCTTCTCCAAGTGTCTGGTATCCCAGAAGTCTGATTGTCCTAAAATGATCCAGGCATGTTCTGCTATGAAGCAGTGTTAGGAAAAAGTATTATTTGGTACAATTACCTTAAAGGCTAGCTTTAAAGTATTGCTTGTGAGCCGGGCTTGGTGGCTCAGCCTGTAATCCCGCGCCTTTGGGAGACTGAGGTGAGTGGATTGCCTGAGCCTGCAGATTCGAGATCCGCCCGGGCAACTTGGCGAGACCTCATCTCTACAATAAATCAAAAATTAGCCAGGCGTGGTAGCGCGTGCCTGTAGTTCCAGCTGCTTGGAAGGCTGAAGCGGAAGGATCGCCAGAGCCCAGCAGGTCGAGGCTGCGGTGGCCGGGAGCGGCCACTGCACTCCAGTCTGGGCGACAGCGAAACTCCAACTCAAAAAAATAAATAAATAAATAAAATAAAATAAAGTATTGCTTGTGCACATATCCCAGAAAAGGTTTATCTTCAAACGGCATCTATAGTTTGTCGTGAAATAAGACCACAGGAAAGTCTCAGTGAATCACTAAGCACACCCCCTGCTAAGGCATGATAAGTTTATCAGATAGAGACACGCTTTCTATACCAAACTTCATTCTAGTTATTTAGGTCACAAATTTAACAACTGGTCCCAAGGCACGCATATTTCTACAGAGTAATTAAATGTATGTTCTTTGCCTGAATTGGTCACCTTAACACTTGCCATATTTTACATTAATTTGTAATTCTTGTTTGAAAATATAATTCAAAGGCATTTAAGTCCATTCCTTATTGATTAGTAATGATACTCGCAAGTAGTCCTTTGTAGAGTAAGATAACACTACCAACTTGTCTAATAGGATATGAGTTGACAGACTGTCACTGGTCCATCCACACTTTGCTTCTGGTTCTCCTTGTGACCAGTGGTCTGCATTTGACCCTACCAGCCAAGACCTACCAACATCCTCCAGTCACCAAAGAGACATAAAATAATCGCATTTTTCCTATCAGCTACTTCCTTTGATTAATTTATTAAAACAAAGAAAAAAAGGAAAGGGAAAATGTGGCTCTAGCTTCCTTATTTACTTATAAATTCCAACTGGAATTAGTAAAACTAGGATGTGGGAGCCCTGAATCCATGATACCATCTATAATAGACAAAATCATAAAATCAACATGTTACAGCAAGAATGCCTTCTAAAATCTAAAGCGGAGATAAGCTGTAAGTTTTCAAGAAGTGGGATCAAGGATCCATGAAAATGAATGACTCAACACTGATTCACAAAGAATTTTGTTTCCTCTGATAGAGTTTAGAGAGGAGTGCTTGGCAGTCCTTAACGGTATCCCTGAATGCTGCAGCAAGGTTTATTTAACATGATTTACTACCTAGGGTCCAACCAAAGGTCACCAGGCTCTCCAGAAATATTTTTGAATGTGTTCCCCTAAAAAGAGAAGTAGTGGATTCAGAACCCAGGAACTTAAATTATCAGAGAAAAGGTACCACTGAGGTAATGAGCACTCCAGGGCCCAAAAACTCAAGAATGTTCCCTGAATGGAAGCAAGCAGTTCTGTCTTTCCAGGACATGGCTGGCTCGATTCTGGAATGTTATTTACACAGTCCCAAACAAGTCAAGAAGAATCCTCTGGTCTGTAACCAAGGGCATTTGGGAAGTTACATCTGGAACAGGCAAGAGTACACACCTGTTTTTGATAACTCCTGCCTCTTTGAAAAAGAGCTAATTTATCTCACCCAGGTAAAGGCAACAGCACCCTTCCCACCATCTCCTCTAGAAAGGAGCACCAGTGCAATATTTCATGCCTCTTTAATTAATGTATAAATTAAAATTTGATATATATATATACAGCAAGATGGGCAAATCTGGCTTCTGAATTATGCCCCCTCCAAAACATCAAAATAATCAGCCTGTCTTTTTCTTCTTCCTCTTCCTCCTTTGCAGGAGAGATCTTGATTGAATCTGGTCATATGGCAGGATAAAGTTGAAGTTAGACATCAGGAAAAAGAGATTTCTGATATGAAACATTGTACTAAAGAAGTCAGAGAGTGGCATCCCTTTCTTTGGAATGGGGAGAGAAAATGTTAAAAGGGATAGAAAGTACCCTTTCTGGATGGCACCATAAGAACCATAAATAGGGAGCCTTGAGAGAGTCATCATCCTTTTGGACTTTGAAGGTCTCTTTGGAGACCCTTTAAGGTCTCCCTAGCATCATTCAGTACTTAAAACGACAGGTCTATACTTTCATATAAAAGAGCCCAGGCTCTGGAGAATAGTTTATGCACTTGGTAGCATCTGTCTGTCCTAAGGTTTTCAAAGCATATGAGGGGGGACCCCCCAAAAAACAGAGTTATCTTTTGGAGGGTGGGCCCCTTGTAGTACAAGTTTTTCCCATGAGGTATGTGTTCTAGGAACCCATCAGTATCAGTGTAGCAGCTAGTGCTGTGAGAGGCTACATTCGGCCTACATGAATTTTTATTTTTATTTTTTGAGATTCTTTCAACGCATTTGCCTATTTCATGATGGGTGATTTACAAGCACACCTGCCCACACTGTGCTGAGTGTTCAGCAGTTTCTGACCCTAAAATGGCAGGACTCCTGTGCCCCATCCTCCCTATTCACCAGATCTTGCCCTGAGCGACTTTTTTTGTTTTGTTTTCCTGAATGAAAACAGTCCTCAAAGGAAAACATTTGCTGATGTGGAAGAGGTAAAACAAAAAACAGCAAAAGCACTAAAAGGCATCAAAATTGATGAGTTCAAAAACTGTTCTGAGCAGTGAAAAAGCATCTCAATAGGGGTATTGCATCAAACTGAGAATCCTTTGAAGATGACTGAAGTGTAAATATGTAAGAAAAAATACACAATTTTTATAAATAAATTTTGGGGTTTTTTGGGTCCTCCCTCATACTACTCCAAGAAAAAGCACCATCACTATTTAATTCATATGCAAAGTATCCAGCCCTCAAAAAATATAGCCTAAATAAAATAATCATTTAAGACATGGAGAATTTGAGATTCCTAGAGGTGTCATCTTGGTCACCTACAAATATCAGAGGAACGTCAACTCGCACTTTCTTTCTGCTATTGGGGCCAGCAGGGGTGCTGGTTTTCTTGATGCCCCCTTGCCAGTGCTGGTCCAGGATGGATGATGTGGCCAACACTTTCAGAAGATGTTAAGGTTGCAAGGATGCTCACATTCAGTCAGAGAACACTGTCAATGCACTCACCTGTCTTCTCTCTGAGTCGAGATACTGGAGAATCAGCCGGGTGTTCACACTGTGACTCCAGGTGTTTCCTAGTGCGGCCGTCACACAGCTGGACCCAGACATGCCTGAAATGAAAGAGGGAAGGACTGTGGTGATGGAAGCCTTTCCCGAAGTGGCATTTCACATACAGTCCAGTCATTCCTTGGTGCTCAGAGGGTACATGGAGGCTCAGCACATCACCACGGAAGTTGATGAATTAGAGAAAAAGCAGAGGTTAAGGAATATGAGAATAAAAATAAAACCAGCACGAGTTTCCTTCAGTCTCAGTGAAAATGACCACCGCTGGGCTAAATAACAACAGTTATGTACTCACAGGAGGGTACGCTGCAAAGCACTTTGGAGCCATGGCTGATAATAAACCAAGCCACTCAGTACCCTCAGCATAAAGGCATGGTGCTCCTCCACAGAAGAGCTAGTTACGAAAGTCTTAGTTTAGTAGAGTGGTCAGACATTTTTAACTTGATAAGAGTCTTAACTCAATTTTCCTTATCAATATATAAATGGTGACATATACATCTAAAATTCCTTTGTCCTCCCACCCCTATGTACACATCAAGAAGAAGAATCTGGAAGATCTCAATATTTCATATCTTATCTGTTTTAGACACCCTTATTCCAAGAAAAACATTCTTTTACTTTCTAAGACGTTCCTATAAGAGGGAAGATCTGATGTAAACTTTATCTGAGTTCCTGGTCTACTCCAAATTGCATTTCAGCTACTCTCTGACATCGCCAACCCTTCTTGACTTGGCCAGGAGAAAGCCTCTCCTGCTCTCTGCCCCCTTCTTCTTCCTTAGAGGCAGGCCCCCAAGACCTGCTGCGTAGAAGTCAGCTCCCACTGTCTGACCTAGCACATCCCAAGGCCTCCTCTGAACTCCTGAGCCCACATGGCCCTGGGCCATGGCAGGAATCCTTACCCTAGGGAGGCACAGCTGGACGTTTAATCTGCCTTATAGTCTCCAGATACTGTCTCTTTTCATTGAGGACAGCAAGTACAGAAGGTTGACGTCCACTGAGGTAGCTAAAGTCCACAGGGCCTTGAGCTTCTCATTTGTGGCCCTGGCCCTGCATCAACTGATCTGTACCCCCTCAGTGTGGAGTAGGAATTGGTCCTCTTTCCCAGGTCAACGCTCTCAGGATGGTCTACCAACTACACATGGCCTTAAGCTTCTGGACCCAGGTGCTATGACAGACACATGTAGTTCAGAGGTTTTTGGCTGCGGGCAATTTTCTTAGCAACGTTTCAGTGGGACTGCTACTGGCATCTAGAGGGCAGAGGCTAGTTATGCTGCTGAACATCCTATAATGCTTACGATAGCACGCCACAACAAAGAATTATAACATACTGAGGCTCAGAACTCCTGGGTTAGATAACACCAGTCATTTCTTGGTTCAAGCAGGTTACAGGAATAAATTAGGTGGAAATCAGTGATGGGGGGGTGTCTCAACAAGCCTGGGGATTTCAGATTGAAGGAGAATTTAGTATAGGAAAGAATGAAATTTGGGATGACCTTGGTTCATCATGCACACAGTTTAAAACATGCACATATTAATGTGAAACAAATCATCCAGATTGTTCTGATCTGATCATCTGCTCAAGCCCGATCAGTCCTCCATGCCTGAGAGGGAATCCTAACTCCTGAACAATACACCCTGAGCATGCATCAGCTGCCTCTGCATATCTCTTGCCCCATCTCTCTCAGTTCCCTCATTGGCTGGCTTTCTATAACCTCCTGACTTCCCTGTCCTCATCCTTCTTGACCTCTTGTCAGCAGCTGATAAAGGTTCCTCCTTCTTTGGCATCCAATCTCCAGGCCTCTTCTGCTTCTCCTTTTACCATGTGGATGACGTCTTTCTCGTCTCCATCTTTTTCTCTCTCCCTTCTTAGTTGTGGGTGGAACTCAGGGAGTGGGGCACAGCCACATTTTTTCCTGTCTGATACCAAATGCTTTCAGTGGCTCGGAAAGTAACGGATGTTAATAAGGAGGCCAGGTGTTTGCATATTAACATGTGGAAATCATTACTGCCACAAAGAGCTGCAGTCTCTAGATCTATCTTGAAATTCACAACTGTCTTAATCTCGCTTTCATTTTCCCCTTTTTGATAGAAAAATATTTTCTGCTATAAGAAAACCAACACTGCAATGGCAACTACATTTGTATTTTAGAGAAAAGCCTTATTGAGATAATTCACTTATCATACAATCTACCCATTTCAAGTGTACAATTCCATGGCTTTTACTATATTCACAGAGTTGTTCAACCACCACCACAACCAACTTTAGGACATTTCATCATCCCAAAGACAAATCCCATACCCATTGGCCATCAGCCCCCAGCTCCCCTTTCCCTGCCCACTCCTGGCACTAGGCAACCATGAATCTACTTTTCGTCTCTGTAGATTTAGCAACTGGCTTTTAATCTTTAAACTTTAGGAGGTGATGGGAAGTGCGGGACCTGGGGTGAATTGAGAAATCACCCAGGATCTCAAGGGGGCAGCCTCTGTTTAGCTCCAGCTGCTGTTGTCACATGGCCATGTGAGGTCGTAGTTAGTCATATCTTTTTATTTTTAAAAGAAAAGTCAGAAGTCAATGCTTTAAGTACAATCTCCAGACTTTAAAGTGTTGGCTTAATTTTTACATGTTTAAGTTTTGAAAAACACATGGATAAACATGCTTGTGAACAGGATAAGTCTCATTCCCATGAGGCCTGCAGAGTCTGGTCCACAAGGCAGGGCCTCACACAACAGGGATGACAACCTGGGTGGGTGGCTTCTTAGCCTCGATCTCACCCCTGACTCATCCCAACACCTGCCCTCCATTTAACCAGAAGAACTGCAGGCCTGGCATCAGAAATTTCAGCACTGTGAACTCAGTATCCTCTACTCAAGCTCATGTCCTCTGACATCAGTGTCCTCTCCTTTACGTTTCTTCTTTGACCTTCCAGTAAATCCAGTTTGAAACCTCAAATTCAGTTTAAAATTTCTCCTTTTCTCAAAAGTCTCACTTCCAATATACATGAGGTCTTATCCACTTAACTGTAAAAACCCACCTATATCTCCCCTCCATTCCTCCTACCAGCCCTCAGATCATTCCCCTCCATTCCTCCTACCCACCCTCAGATCCATTCCCACCCTCTATTCCTCCTACCCCAATCTTAAACCCACATTAGCTTTCACCTGGTATGACTGCTTTAGTTTCTATTTGATGTCCATGCTGCCATCAGTTTCCTTCTACTAAAGCCCATCCTCTATTTTACTGCCTGACTTACCTCCTAAACACACCATCCTCCCACTTACAGCCAGCATGCTCAAAAACTTTCAGTGGCTCCAAGTGCCTCCAGAGGAATCAAAATTCCTAAAATTGGTCTTTAAGGGTCTTCTGCCCTTCCACACTTCCTCCCTCACTCCATTTCACATACTTTTGCTCCAATTTTATCACTTCCTCCCTGTGTTCTCACCCCATCCTGGACTCACATATGTCCACATGTCCAAAATCTACCCTGCCTTCAATGTGCTTCCTAAACCTCAACTTCTCTAATCTTCACTGAAATAATGTCTTCCTCCTTTAAACTTCCATAATACTTATGTCACTTTCTTTCATTGCTGCCATTATCCATCCTGTGGTATATCATTTGTGTGCTTTTCTTTCTTTCTTTTTTTTTTTTTTTAAGTTGGAGTCTCACTCTGTCGCCCAGACTGGAGTGCAGTGGCCGGGAGCGGCCACCACAGCCTCGACCTGTTGGACTCAGGCGATCATTCCGCCTCAGCCTTCCAAGTAGCTGGTACTACAGGCGTGTGCTACCACGCCCGGCTAATTTTTTTTATTTATTGTAGAGATGAGGTCTCGCCAAGTTGCCCAGGCAGGTCTCGAACCCGCGGGCTCAGGCCATCCAATCACCTTGGCCTCCCAAAGCATGGGATTACAGACTGAGCCACTGAGCTCAGCCTGTGTGCTTTTGTTTTCACCCTTAATACACAGTCACGTACTATGCATAACAATGTTTCGGTCAACATCCAACTGTATGTAGGACAATGGTCCCATAACATTAAAATAGAGCCATAGAAAATTTCTGCCATCTCATGATGTTGCAGCTGTGGTAATGTCACAGTGCAATGCATTACTCAGTGTCTGTAGTGATGCTGGTATAAACACATCTATGCACTGCCAGTCGTATAAAAGCCTAGCACATTCATTTATGCTTTGATAAAGATAATAAATGACAATGGTACTGGTTCATGCATTTACTATGCATTTTATCATTATTTTATAGTATACTCATTCTATGTATTAAACATAAATGTTAACTTAAACCAGCCTGAGGCAGTTCCTGCAGAAAGTATTCCAGAAGAAGATATTGTTGTCATAGGAGACAACAGCTCCATGCAAATTATTGCTCCTGAAGACCTTTCAGTGGGACAGATATGGAGGTGAAAGATCCTGTTTAGGCCTTGGCCGATGTGTGTATTTGCATCTCAGTTTTCGATCAAAAACTTTTAAAAATTAAAAAAAATCTTAAAAATAGAAAAAGCTTATAGAATAAGGATATAAAGAAAATATTTCTATAGATCTGTACAATGTTTATGTTTTAAGCTAAATGTTACTACAAGAGTCTAAAAGTTTAAAAAGTTAAAAAGTATATAAGGTTAAAAAGCTACAGTAAGCTAAGGTTAATTCATTATTGAAGAAATAAAGTTTTAAATAAATTAGTGTACTTTAAGTGTCCAGTGTTTATAGAGTCTATAGTGTGAACAGTAATGTCCTAGGCCTTCACATTCACGATCACTCACTGACCCACCCTGAGTAACTTCCAGTCCTGCAAGCTCCATTCGTGGGAAGTGCCCTAGACAGGTAAACCATTTAAATAAATTTTTATACTATATTTTTACTGCACCATGTCTATGTTTAGATACGTTTGGATATATAAACACTTACCATTGTGTCACAACTGCCTGTACTGTTCAGTACAGTAACCTGCTGTTCAGGTGTGTAGCCTGGGAACCACAGGCTGTACCATAGAACCCAGGTGTGTAACAAGCTGTGTCACCTAGGTCTGTGTAAGTACACTCTATTATGTTTGCACAACAATGAAAATGCACAATAATGATGCATTTTTCAGAACCTATCCCTGTTGCTAAGTGACACAGAACAGTCCATTATAAGGAGACCAAATCCATGTCTGCTTTAGGCTAGCATGCCTGAAACACTTAACACCAGGTCTGTGACACAGATGATGCTTATAAATACTGATCAAATGACTAGTTAATACATTATTAACACTAAACATTGAATCATGCTCTATACTTGTTTTAGCAGCGGATTTGCATTCTGAATTATATCTTGCTTTAGTTAAAATTAATAGACATTTTTCCATTATGCTCTAGAAGCCAGTTGCTTAGATGCTTGTTAAGTGACAGAATGAAGTTTGCCAAGAAAAAGCTGCATGTGAATAATTAGGAGTTGATAATTAGTTAAGCACTCAAAAATTTGTTTTGGTGAAAAACCATAAGAGTTTCTCAGGTCTAAAGGAAGACACAGGACGTCTTCAGAGGTTAGAGCCACATCTGGGCCAGTAGCAACTATTTAAAGAACTCCACGTGGCTAAACCCAAGTCCTAAAGGCCATGAGTGAATAGCCACAGCAGAATTTCCAAGGAAATCCCGAGTGAGCAAGCTTAAGGTAAGGTATTTGCAGGAGTGCTTACAAACAAAACCCATTATCAGAGCAGCAACAGCAAGGCCTTGGCAGGTAATGACTTAAAAAGGCAACATCTTTAAAGGTAGCACATGCTAGGCTAAGTAAGCTTATATCTTGTTTGTGCTTTGAATTTTAGTTACATCTTTTTTGATCCTCCCAACAACCCAACGAAGTAAGTAATATTATCATCCTTATTGACAGACTGAGGCCACAGGGGACTAAGTTACTCCCTCAAGGTCACATGGTTGGTTGCTGACACAGCTAGGGTCAAGACCAGGCCACTGAGTCTTCACTACGCCTCCACGTAGCCCTCTCCAGATCCACCAAGTTCCTCAGTTCCAATTGCCGGCTATTCCGCCAGTGAGGCCCTTACGAGGGACCTGAGAGCCCAGAGGCCTGTCTTTGGGATGACGCTGGGAGGTGTGCTGTAAAGATCCTGTTGCTTATCTCAATTCTGTGTGTCACTCAGGCTCCACATTTGGCTTCCTCTGTCTGATGTGCAGTGATAACTCAGGCCAGGGGTTTCCAGAAAGATAGCACATGCCCTAGCTCAGCAAGCTACTGAACCTTGCTCCACTGGCCCAGCAGCTGGATTCACACGTACTAGGTGGCCTGGGACTGACCTTCTCTGATCATTCACTTAAAAATCTGGTTAGGATTGTAAAACTATCTCACTTAACAGGGCTTCAAATACAGGAAAACAGCCAAAGGGTGATGGTGGTAGGGTCATGAGAGAGCAAGGTGGGGAAGCTGTTCCTATAAAATTGTAACTTTATTTTCAACTAGAAAACGTAATGGTCTCTTAAAGTCTTTTAACTTTCAAGCATTCCTAGGAGAGGACTGGCCCAAATGATCACGAATGCTGTTTTTGGGAAACTTAAGGTAGAAGAAATCCGCCTACTGGCTTTTCAAAAAAGGTGATTTCCTGCCCAATGACCTAATTGGTCAGGAAACAGATAAGTGAATCATTGTAAGCGGAAGTTCTAAAAATTGGGGCGTTCTCGCCCTCCCTCTCTTGTTTGATGATTATGATACTTAGACCTGCCAAGGCAGTATGACTTCATTGTCTGGAATTTGGTTAATTCCAATACAAATAAAAAATCAAATACACAAACTGAGCTTTGAAAATATTTTCATTTTTGAGGATTTTCATTGTTACAGAATTGAGCCTGTTGAAGTCTCTGCGTGAGCTACATGGAGCAAATCTAATTTATTCACACTGAAGTCAGGGCTCTCTATAAAAGACTGTGGGAACATTCATTCCCCACTCTCTCAGAGGCTCTTTTAGGTAAGTCAAAGCATGTATTCTTTCTGTGATTGCTAACCCATCTGTAAAATGTGAATAATAATTCTTGCCTCCAGGCAACCAAAGGTTCTCGGTGACCCTCAGATGAAGACACTTGATATGTATAAATTACATGAACAAAGATGATCAAACAGTGAAGATGAAATTCTAGGGAGAAAAAAGTTTAATCATCATCTTCTACATTTTTAAATTCTATTCATAATGAGGCAATAGAGTGAGATTTACTCATGAAGTGGTTAAAGCAGGATTTAAATTCTGGAATCTTTTTCACGACTATCTTTTGGATCCAGTTCCCTACTCACCTGAAGTGGGAGTTGGTTGTGAAGACAGATTTCTCCCAAGGCAAGGAGCTCTCTGCCTGCTCTGTCCACACGGGGTGTAGCCCTCATATAATCCGACTGGAGGAGGACGGCCAGGTTGCTACGCAGCCTTGACTTCCAACAAGGCAAGGGGCTTTTGGTACCAGCCTGTGTCAGTGCCGGAAGGGGCCTGCTGGGGAGGCATGAATGAGAAATCTCCTTCCTTGAAAACACTGCAATTTATGACTCCTGTGCTAAGTATTTCTGGGAGATCAAATTGATTCTGTAGTGCATAACAGAAACACATTTGCCCTGTAGTAAAAGGGTCAACTTTAAAAGAATAGACTTTTCCATATTAAAAAAATACAACAACAACAACAACAAAACAAAACAAAACAAATCTCCCCCAATACAAAGTAGTGACTCCCAGAATAGGAACAGAGGGGAAGGAAAAGTTCATGGCCTTCGAGCACTGGATATTCCAGATATTTGGTCCCTTCAGATGAAAGGCTACCTACAGAGAGTAGAAAGAGAACACTTAAAAAAAAAAAAAGGAACAGCAATACCTACAAATGTTTTCAGGACTGAAATAAATCCAGGAAGGAAGATGGTGTGTTACCACTGAACTGACATTCTCTTTCTTACCTTTTTCCCCCAAATCCTGAAGCATGACTGCCTGTGTTCACATGCTGGCCAGAAGGCAGGACCCTGCAATCCCATTTCCAGCTTAGTTGCGGTTTTTAAAGACCAAGGTGGAGAAGGAGAAGGTTGTAACAAAGGACTGCAAGGCCATCTGTGCTTGTGGCCCTTAGTTAGGACTCAGTTTACCTAGAGCCAAGTCTCTAGGTATTTCTTTATACTGCTCTCACTGGTTTAGTGACAGATTTACATTCTTAATTCTATCTTGCTTTAGCCAAAACTAGCGGGTTGACATTTTTGAAGTGAACTCTAGAATCTAGTTGCTTAGAAGTCTGCTAAATGACAGAATGAAGTGAGGCGTTGGTCTCGGTACGAGCAGTTCCGTCACCTCCTGAAGGCTCACTCTCCTTACCCGTGACAATTTCTTGTTGGTAAAAATGGCCTCAAAAGCTCCTGCCTGTCCTAGAACACTTGGAGTTGATGCTATTTTGATGACAAGAAATTGGTTCCTCATTCAGAAGCTCACTTTTCCCAGGAAGTTTGAGAAGGCTCTGCTTCCTGTGTATCACTGAATTGCTGGGCCCTACCCGGCACTCTCTTCATGCCGGAAGAGAGGACACACATGTGTTTCTTTTCCTGACAGTAGACTTCTCTCCAGACTGGGAATTTTCTTAGTCTATCCCACTAATGAAGATCTTATGATGGGTAAACACATGCTGGCTGGTAGCCACATCCCAGCACACACAACTTCGTAATAGTAGAGCTGGGAGTCTGAGTGCCTGAGTGTGAGTGGAGGGATCAGAAGGGAAGGATCATCCACTTAACCCTGTTTCTTTTGTTTCCAACCAGGCCCATGGAAGTTACTGAGCTCCAGCCTGCTTTTTATTGGTTCATCCATCTAAAGTGGAAAGGTGACTTCCCTCAAAGTAGGGAAATAATCAAGATCTGCTTTTCCCTACATTCCTCAGCATAGTCTAAGGTACCTGTGTTGGTGGATCATCAGCTCTTATTCTATACAATGCAGAAAGAACTTTGGCAACCAAAGACAAAAAGGATAGATGGGTTATAGAAGAAGGAGGGAGACTGCCTAGGGCAGGCTATTTCTAGAATAAGGATTCAAGATGACCCATGAGCTCTGTGAGGCCTCAGGGCAAAGGTATCAAATACAAGAGCCTGGGATAGGCTCAGACATCTATCCTCCAGAAAAATTAATTTCCTCTGGGGCTTGTGGTTCACTAACTGAACCTGTGAACCAGCTGTATTTAGTGCGCCCTCTACTTTCTCGGGTCTCTAAAATTGACAGTGGTCTATAGGTCAAGTTCCAACGGAAGTGATATTTCTGACCTAGCTCTATAAATAGACACTGGAAAAAAACCCATCAGCTGCAAGGGCCCAGGGGCCACACGCTATCTATTAAGCAAGTAACCACAGTATCCGTGCTACCACTTTAGATGAGAAAAAAATATCTTTTGCTATTTATAATCTTCTGAGCTTTGAGGTTCTCAAAATACTTTAAAGCTGTTAGTCTTCTTTCAGATTTATAAATAAAGGGCCTGTGGCACAGAACCATGTAATAACGGCCTCATCCAACGCCATGGGTCCCCGAGGAAGGCCTCTGGCCTGGGAAAGAAAAGGCTGCTTCCATGTGGTAGAGCAGAAACCTTCCCTCCCGATGTCTCTGGGCTGGAGGTGAATGGGGTGAACACAGTCCAGAGGCCCTACTGGCACGACACACCTAGGCTGATCCAAGGCTCAGTAAAACTCTTAACTGAGGAAGGTAAGAAATGTGGAGCAGAAAACAGGAACAGGTGGGGCCATCAGAACCTCTGGAATGCAAGGGTTAGGGATGGATTAATCTCCCACAGCAGAAGGTGGAGCAGAAGCAGGGGTGAGCTGACCACTAGGCTGGAGAGTGGTACGCACCAGCACAAATCGCCCAAACAACCCCATTGGCTTTTGTACAGGGAGAAATTACTTTAAGTTTCTCAGAGTCTTAGAGGAATCATGTAAGTTATTATCCAACCAGAACACTTTTGAAAATGAAATGGGGCCTTTTAATAATTATATTGGGATAACAGAGATAAATGGGATTACTCTGGGCAAAGCAAGATGTGTGGTCATCCTACAGAGATACTATGTGGGAATTGTCTAGAGTAAGATGAGAATGCTTACTTTACAGGAAAAGAGTGAGTCTAGAAACTGTCCCATGTGCCCACCAAACGGTTCTGTAGAGGATCCTGTACAGAGCTTCTTGGCTGTGTTTGCAGTGACAACCATCGAGGTACTCAAAGAGAGCCAGGAAGACGACAGCAGGCTTAAGAGGAATAGAACTAGAGTGTCTGAAAAGAAAGGAACACTCTCCTCCCACCACTCAGCTCCCAGCATCCTCCAGAAGGTCCTGACTTTGAACCTTTTCTCTAATAACACATCTTTCCTCCTGCTACTTCCTGTTTAAATCAAAAAAGAAAAAAAAAAAACAACCCTGAATGGTGACCTGTTGTTAAGTCTCTTGACCCCTTGAAAAGAACTTTTTAATTAAAAATAAATTCACTCACAGAAAACACATACCACCCTTCAGTAAATACTAGCAAAATAAAACAGCAAAATCCAGCCATTTAAAGAAATCTGTGGCATTTTCTTTTTAAATTTATGCTTCGTTCAAGATAAGCCAGGAAGACGCTTAGACAAAATGCATTTTTTTCCATCACGTGTCCTGTCTGCTCACTGTGAATTCCACAGATCAGACCCACCAGTTGCCCTGGTACAAACTTTGCTTTCCTGCTCCTGTTGTAGAACCGGAGGCAGTAGGAGGATGTCACAGTTGGATTCTGTCATGGCTTGTGTGTTGTGCACGGTCACCATCTCATTTTTGACCACTTGATATTGGTTTTCAGGTGACACTGGCTGTGGCAGAAGAAACACAGTTGCTTATTCCATCTCGGATTGGGAGTAGCCCCAACTGCTGGAAAAAAATTCACCCTCAGAAGCGTGCATTCAGTCAGCTGCCTTTGGAGAGGCAGCTCAGGGCTGGGAGGCACAGAGCTGGGCCTGGGAAAATCTGCTCTCACTTCAGGCCAGCACTGGATCCCCAGCTCTTCGCAAGCAGTAAAGACAGAAGATAAGAACAATGCTGTTGTTTATCAAGAAATATGTTCTTGAAGAAAAATACTTCTATGAAAACACCAATGGCTTAAAAATCATGAATGTAACAGGACATTTCAACTAAATGCAGTGTCTAATGCTGGACTGCAGCCTGGAAAAAATTGCCATATGGGACAAGATTGGGACACCTGGCACAGTCTGAGTATTGTCAGAACATTAGATAATAGTATTGTATCAATAATCATTTCCTGGGTGAGATCATTTTGCTGTGGTTATGTAAGAGAAGTTCTTGTTCTTAGGAGATAAATGCTGAATGAAGTATTTGGGTATGAAGGGTCATGGTATCTGTAACATACTCAAAAATAGTTCAGCAAATATAACAATAAATTGGTAACAATATTATGGAAGAGAGATAAAACAATGTGGCAAAATGTTAGTGATCTAGATAAAGAGTATATGGGGAATTCACTGTACTTTTTTTGGAGCTTCTCTGTAGGCTTGGGCCCCCCCCAAACACACATAAAATTAGTGTGAAAATATAGGCTGGCCCACCCTGAGAGAGACCTGGGTCCCTGATATAAAACCAGGGAAGGGATTGGCTCTCTGGAGAAACTCCCAGGGCGTTGTTTCACTAATGTGTTCTATGCATCAGCATCACCTGGTAACTTTAAACAATGCAGACCTAGGTCCTTCTCAAGCCTGATGAATCAGAATCTCTGGAGGTGGGACCCAGGAGTCTGCATGTTCAAAAAGCTCTCCCAGATGATCCTAATATATGCTCATGTTTGAAAAGAATTGTGTATGGTCTTAGGTGTATGCTGTTTTGCCCAAGCTTATGGACTCCTCAGACCCCAGGGATGGTCCACATGCTGCCATGGACGTGTCAGCATTAGAAAATCTTCACCTACTGTCCTGTGATGTGCCTCTGAATCCTCTTCATCTTGGAAGACTTCACTGTGGAGAATGCCCCTTGGCCTAGTTTTTGCAACTGATTTAATCCCCCACCCTACTTCCTGAGGGGAATAGAGGAGAGACACAAATGCTCTTCAGAGCCACCTTAACTCATCTGCTTGGAGTCGCTGTCCAAGGAGCCACCCAAAATACTAACTCAGAAAGGCATGGAGGAGGGGGGCAGCTGACAGCCTGTAGCATGAAACAGGCCAGGGCCCATGACGGGCCCAGGTCCTCATTCAGAGACCCTCATTAAGGTCCTTCCCCTGTCATGCCCCTTGACCTGCATTGCCTCAAGACATCATGCTCAGCTCAGCCTCTGAGTTCAGGCGCTCCTTCCCGCCCCCCCCTTCCGTGACAGCAGGAACAGGGTGTGGTAGGGATCACAGGGGACCAGGTGGGACAAAGGCAAGCCTCGAGGGGCTCTGGACACTCCAGAGTGCAAAAGTGCATCTGGTGAAATTGACTTGAAGTGTTTCCTAGGACCCTGCAACATGGACACAATCATTATTCCTATTTCGGAGGCAGAGAGTGACTTGACCGCTGAAACCCACCCTGGTCAGAGGCAGAGCTGGGGCCAGCCCCAGTTTTCGAACACTTCCCGTCCTAGCTGCCTCCCCCATGGCACCGCATTGGACAGCACATCACAGCAAAGAATGCTTTTAACTGTCACTTTGCCTGAGTGTGAAGATTTATGTCTGTGCTCTCCTCCCTCCCCACCTCGATGGCCTCTCTGGGAAGCAGAGGATCAGCTGGGTACCAGTGCACGTTCCGTGTGGAAGGGAGGGGATGC
Source organism: Tarsius wallacei (assembly GCA_963574415.1). Classification (NCBI taxonomy): domain Eukaryota; kingdom Metazoa; phylum Chordata; class Mammalia; order Primates; family Tarsiidae; genus Tarsius; species Tarsius wallacei. The sequence continues at coordinate 29,393 of CAUYQG010144981.1, read as the reverse complement.
TGGTCCCGCATGCTCATGTCTCTGAGGAGGGGGCAGGGAAGAGTAGAAATGAGATGATTGGGTGGAGGCAATCCCAGTGTCCTTGGCTCCCTGAGTTTCCAACAAGCATGTGAGGGTTTTCATTTTCCTCACTGATGGATTCTCCCTGGCTGCCGAGTTCCTTTGGTGCAGCTTGTGTCTCCTCGACCATCTGCCACTGGGCTTCCTGAGTCGAGACTGAGAGAGGCAGTAACACTTCTCTTTTTGGGGGAGTACACAGGCACATGAGGGATGCCCCCATGGCCACCATGCCAACATAAAGCTCACAACAAATTGGAGCTGCAGCAGGGAGAAAGATTCCATGTGGGACTCACAACTCATATGTTTCAAGATTCAAACAATGTGCAGATTGCCAGGGCGTGGGGGTCTTGGGCAATAGAAATGACCTTGCTTAACTTCCTCATGTGCTCCTTCACAGAGTGTCCCAATCCCTGGGGCTTGTGGGGACGGTCATAGACTTTCAGGCAGCCACTCCATGAAGGGAGAGGGAACTGATGGCCAAACTGTGCTGAGCCCTGCAGGGTTATTCTAGCTGGGAGGAACTGGTTTTGGTGGCAGCAAGCAGTCAGTACACAGCTGCAAAATATGAATTCTTAAGCAAAGCAATTTCCTTCTTCCTCGAAGGCCAATGTTTATCTAGAAATTGGCAGAACGATGGGTTCACTGAAAATGACCAGCATCAGCAGTGATGGAGACCACCGATTTGCTCGATGTGTCTCACGTCCCAGACATCAGCTGATATATGACAATCTAGTAAAAAATTATAAGGTGACATTTTGGGAACAATTAGTGTGTCCCAAGCATGATGCTGAACACCTTCCATATATGATCTCTGTGAGGAAGTTACCATTACATCCCACCAATCTTCTAGGAGAGTGATTTGCCCAAGGCCACCAGGCAAAGGGCAGAGCCAGGGTCTGAACCCCACAGTCTGACTTCCCCTTTCATTGTTTCTTTTACCCACTGAGAAAGTATTACAAGAGTGGCCATTTATCTCCCTTTCTGGGAGGGAAGACTCATGGACACCCCTATTTTCTGGACACCTCACTCATTTTCTTTTCCTCATTAAATTGTAATATTCAGATACTTGTTCAGAGTCATCTGTGCCTTTCTAGAAAAGCACATTTTAACAACATTCCCTCTATTGTTGGAAAACTTTTTTTTTTTCTTGAGTTGGAGTCTCACTCTGTCGCCCAGACTGGAGTGCAGTGGCCGGGAGCGGCCACCGCAGCCTCGACCTGCTGGGCTCAGACAATCCTTCCGCCTCAGCCTTCCAAGTAGCTGGAACTACAGGCACGTGCTACCACGCCCCGCTAATTTTTGATTTATTATAGAGACGAGGTCTCATCAAGTTGCCCAGGCAGGTCTCGAACCCGTGGGCTCAGGCAATTCACTCACCTCAGCCTCCCAAGGCACGGGATTACAGGCTGAGCCACCAAGCCCTGCTTGTTGGAAAACTTTTAGTCATAGGATAGGTTTATAGAAATTGACACCAAAAGAAAAATAAATCTCCAGGTTTTCTCTAACTGAAAATACGTAAAGTAATCCCAGTTGCCAACATCCTCACTGGCGTTCCTTCCATGACTATAATCTCCACATCTGGTTCACCTTCTCTGCCAGAAGTACATGGTCATATATCTTTTTATATCTTAGGATGCTTCTACATTTTATGACATCTCTAAGTTGAATTGCTATGTTAATCATCATTATCATCCCATTGATAATTACATTATTTCTTTTGTCACTGTCAACTCTACAGTGAAAAAGCAGCAGAAGGTAACTGTGAATGGGCAAGCAGAGCCTGCAGGAAGGGCCCGACAGCCCGCTTTTTTCACCCTCAATGTGGCTATGAGGTGGGAAGAGAGACAGCGACCATAGCTAACGTTTACAAACATCTACTGTGTGCAGAAACTAAGTGCTTCATGTAATAAACATACCTCAGTCAACTTGGCAACAGTGTGAAGTAGATATTACCATTGCCCCCATTTTGCAGACAACAAAGCTTTGCCCACATTTGTATAGCTTGTAAGGGATAGAGACAGGATTCTTATCCTGCCCGTCTAGCTCCAGGACCTGTGTCCCAACCTGACGATTCTGACATCAGCCAGGGCTGGGAGTCCTTGTTCTGGATACTTCTCATGCCAGCAGGTAGACTGGCCCCTAACAGTGAACTGTTATAACATCCTGATTCAAGGATGTCCCATCGAGTGTTCATGCCATCACCACAGACTCATCTTGTATATGAAACACAATAACGGTAGACAGAAGAATCATGTGCCGAAAATGTTTTGAAGGAAAAGATTCGATTGTCACTGTTCATAAGGAAAGTGATGTGCCTGAGACCACACACTTAGTCACTGGGTCAGTACTGGGACAAACACCCCCACATGTCCACCCCTTGGGCCAGGACCACTGCTTCGCTGAGAAGGTGCCGGGGATGCCCTGCCTGAATCCAGGCACCTCTGTCGCTGCACGTGGCTCTGTGCAAGATACTTGGGACCACGGTGCCAGCACCACAGCGACCCTGGCTTTGGATTAAAAACAGCACAACAGTATAGCAGCAACAACTAATAATAATCAAATCAGTGGTGAAAAGACCTCAAGGGTGTAAAAATGCCCTTAAATGGTTCATCATGGGAAGGAAAGGGAGGCATCCTCCTTTAAAGAGGCAGGAACATAAACTCATTATCATTCTGTATTTTCTTTTTTCACAACTGAAAAGTTTTTCTATCCTCTCTCCCTGCCTAGTTCTACCAAAAGAATACCCAAGACCATCTCAAATGCTAAAAGTAGCAAGTCCTCACTTACAAAAAATCATAGAAATAAAGATTCAAACACCCATAGTGGTTGCAAAACAGCTTTGTGTGGAGGAAGGGCAAGTTCAGTCTGAGAGAGGCTAATTTCCTAGGATGAGGAGAGAGATGAGAGGGAGAAGGGTGGGAGCTAGAGGAAGGGGAGGCGGGAGAGCCGGGGATAAAGGAGGAGGAATCGCTGGCTTTAAAAAGCAACATTGTCCAGAGAGGTGAAAGGGAACAGATGGCCGTGGAGAATGTGGCCCTCAAAGCCCTGAAGAAAGGGGGGGTGCTGACAGATCTTGCTGTTTTCCATTGACGCCTGAATGTTCTGGTGCGGAGACCCGAGGCCAGTGTAGGGGATGGGCCTCTGTTCCCAGCGGTCGCTGGGGCACTGGCACAGAGGCTGGCTGAGAACAAGAGCTGGCGGGGGCGGGGCGGGGGTTGTAGGGAGCAGCTGTGGTCACAGGGGACAGTGGGCCGCCGCAGGGACGTGCAGGCTTCCAGAGCCTTCTCTGCTGGCCCGGCTCAGGAAGGTCAGCCCAACACTGGTCTCTGCCCCAGCAGAGGTGAAGGAAAGGACAGGAGCCAGGGCCCCAAGTCTCCCGTGAAAACCTCGGGAAGGCATGTTGGGAGAGGAAAATGAAGAAAATATTCCAAATGCTTTTAGGGGACTGAGACATTCAAACTACAATAAACAAGAAATCTGGGTCTTTGAAAAAGGTGAGAGAATCCTGCCAAGTACATCTTATATTATTTCGTGGAGTCCCAGGGCGGAGAAATGATTTGTTGAGAAAAACACAAAAATGAATCAGTGGCAGATCAGGAGGGAAGCCCAGGAGTCGGGCTCAGAGGCCTGGGTCAGCCCCCAAAGAGGTACAGGATTCAAAGTGGGCTGGCCCGATACGGCAGGATGAGAGGGGCGCTGGGAGGGGGGTCTCTGTCACCCGGGATGTGTTCATGTGGGTCCGTGTGTTGGGCCCAGGGATGGGGCTCCAGGTGCTCATGGCCCGGAGGGTCTGTGACTGCAGACTCACAAGTCGCCACAGAGCAGCACTAGCCCAAGGACTTCTAGGAGGGCAAAGCCCACAGCTCCTGCAGACGGAGGCCTGAGGAGGGGAAGGGGGTCAGGTTTGCGGAAGCAGCAATTACAAAGAGGCTCGTAAACTTCAGGGTACATAGATGCCATCAGTGTAATTTCCTTGCCATAACTTTGATCAGAAAAATCATCATTCCAAACAGTTTCCTGACCTCTTCCTGCACTCTCTAGAAGATGGTGATAAAATTCAACCCTGCCCTTGCCCCCTAAGGAGGGGCCCTGTTGCACTGGGTTCTGTCCATGAAAACATTTCTGCTATTCTGACTTTCCTCTCTTTCCCCCTGACTCAGGGCAGAGGGTCTGGAGAGACAGATCCCTATCAGAACAATCTTCTGGAAACATTCCCACACACCAGACCCCATAGACATCTAACCCTCCAGGGGAATGAAGAAAGTTCAAAGGGGGCCCTACATCTATTTAGTGACCTGCAAAATTCACCTTTACCTGGGGCTAGCCTCCATTTCCACATGAAGGAACCACCAAGGCCCACGTTTTACACTGGACACACATCTGCGTTAAGGAGAAAATTCCCATGGCGCTGCAAGTAAGAAAAGATCAACCATGATAAAGACCTTGCCTTTTATTCCCAGCTTCATCCAAATTGCTCCCCAGGCGCTTTGGATTTAGAAGCTCCACTAATCAACCTTATAAACAGCAGCCCAGCCACTGCATAGAAATTACTTTGTATAGCTCTGAAGTGAAACTCCCCCGGGGGACAGAAGATGCCCAAGGCTTTCACAGTCCCGGCAGAACACAGCCTCAGTGTGAGAATAGAAGACAAGTACACTTTGACATCCCAATTGAAACTCCAGGCTGGACTCAACACAGAAGAATGTAATTACCTTTCCTAGCCTGATGGTACACTAAAGAAACCAGAGAAGTGGAATACCTATTAGGTCCCCGCTAATCCTCCTCCGAAATTCAAAGCAGGGCCAGTCCCTGGAATTCATTTCTGAGGATGCTAACTCTCCACTATTGTTAAACAGCTCCATTGATAAGTGCTTCCAGCTAATAATGCTTTCTACTGAGCTGCCCCCTCCTCTTTCCCAGGGGCTCAAAGCACTTTACAAATATCACCTCATTATTCTTCCTAGCACTCAAGTGGGCCTGATAGGTGGGAAGGTTCATTATCTTCTCTTTACCAATAGGGGAAACGGACAAAGGAAGTAGAAGTGAGTTGGGAAGCCAACAAACCAGAGGCAGAACTGGAACTAAAACTCAGCGGTTCTCCTGACTCTGCACACGCACACGTCCTGTGTCAGCTCGGCGGCGGCTCTGCTGACAGGGCAGGGTTTGCTTGCTGTGGGCTGTGTTGAAATCAGAATGTCTGCAGAACTGGGGCACTGGGCTGGAGGGGAAAGGGCATGTGTGAGCTGGAGAAGCCTCACACCGATGGCCTTCACTCGTGGGGACAAGTTTCTTCACCTCTGAGTCTCAGTGTCCTCCTTGGAAAAGGACGTGTTTATATTAGGGTATCTTTTGGGTTCCTTCCAGCTCTTAGATAACTGGTGAAGTGAGAGTTTCAAAAGTGGGGTTCAATTTTTCACCAGTCTCTTGTGACCATTTGGACCTCACTCCTCTTCTGGCCTGAAATAGCATCCTCGTCTGTTTATGGAGTGCTCTATGACATCTCCTGTCCCGCCAGTGGGGATCAAGTCCATCAGTTCAACGTGGCACATGCGAGAGACTGTCCTGGGACATCAAGGCCAAGAACTGAAGACAGACAGGCAGGGAGCAGGAAGAATTGGGGAACATTTCGAGTGGTGCCTTCATCCTACCAGGGACACTCCCTATAGTCCAAGGAACCTATGACAAGTCCTCCAAAGCATAAGAAGGCCCCCTAAAACAGAGTTTGCTTTGGTTTGTCTAAGTACAGGACTCACTTGCCAACCCCAATATCCATGTGAAAAATGCCCAATGTACCCTGTAGTGGTGGTTTTCCATTTAAACAGAATTTCATCTTTATGAAATAACACTGATGGGCCTTCCTCAAGTTAATTAAAACTGGATTATACAGGTGGTTTCATAGTTCATAATTTGTGTGGCCTGGGTCAGATAAGTCCGAGCCTTTAGAATACCTGCAGTAGTTCATATCTCTGATCTTTTATATGTTCTTTTTTTTTTTGAGTTTGAGTCTTACTCAGTCGCCCAGACTGGAGTGCAGTGGCACGCTCCTGGCCACCGCAGCCTCGACCTGCTGGGCTCCAGCAATCCTTCCGCCTCAGCCTTCTAAGTAGCTGGAACTATAGGCCTACAGGTGTGCGCTACCATGCCCGATTAATTTTTTTTTTTTGTAGAGATGAGGTCTCGCCAAGTTGCCCAGGCGGGTCTCGAACCCGCGGGCTCAGGCAATTCACTCACCTCGGCCTCCCAAAGTGTGGGATTACAGGCTGAGCCACCGAGCCCGACCCCCATGTTCTTTTTCTAAATGAGGTTTTGTGACTCCTCATCTGCCACAAAGAGAGCTGAGGAGAGAGGACATTCAATAAAATCAACATTTGCTCATAGAGAAGCAGCCCCTACAACCAGAATAATGACCCTGAAAACAGTGGGTGGGGTGTGATTGGCCGACTGTGGTGACTGGACATAAAGGCCTGACTGTGCCTCCGCCAGAAGGAAGCACATTTTTGTCATATCTGAGTTGTTTCTATTGGCCTGGCTTGCTGCGTGTTCGCTATGGGAACTGAGTCAACAAGTTGCTTGCTTTTCTTTCATACAGAGCATTTAAAATTTTTTCCACCTACAGGGTAAAAGGAATAAAGAATAGATATCTCCTGAAAGTCAAAGTCTTCATGATCTCGCCCTCCCCCCCAAAAAGGTATCATCGTATTTATCTCCAAATCCAGCTGCAAATGGAACTGGTTGAGAGCACTGTTCCATCTGCTCTCTCCGAGGACCTCAGCCTCCCCTTGTGGAATCTTCTTTCTGGGAAGTTAAAGAATTTCCAGGATTAGCTCAAGCCCTGAGACTGCCAACTGTGACAATCTACAAAGGTCTCTTCGGTAGTGATTCAGACCCCATTTCTGTTCAAGGCCAAGATGGCCCCCAGGGAGTTGGAAGTATTCTCATTTCCTGGACCTAGACCATAATGTGAACTAGCCTTCTGACATTTGGGAAGGGCGAGCTCAGCATCTCTGCATACTAAAGGCTCAACAACTATTATGTCTGTGACAACTAAATGTAATTGAAATTGAAAAGCAGAGGTTGACCAGTCTGGGCAACTTGGCAAGATCTCATCTCTACGATAAATAAAAAATTAGCCTGGTGTGGTAGCGTGCACCTGTAGTTCCCGCTACTTGGAAGGCTGAGGCAGAAGGATCTCTGGAGCCCAGCAGGTCAACACTGGGGTGGCCGTGAGTGTGCCACTGCACTTCAACCTGGGTAACTGAGTGAGACTCCAACTCAAAAAGAAAAATGAAAAAAAAAGAAAAGAAAGGCAGGGGTTAAGAGGTCATCAGAAACAAGTTTAGAAAAGAATACCACAAGAAGAGAAATAAGCCTCAGAAATTTAATAACAATTGCTCTTCACCACCTAATTCTGGAGGAAAGCATCTTGTGAACATTTCCTGAACTGGACTTTTGAATTATCCAGAAGGTGGCCAAGTTTCCAGTGCTGATTAGGTAAGATGCCAAATGCCTCTCACCATCACAATCCCAAGCTGGGGAAGAATGAATCAATACTCTCAGCCTGTCAGGTATCCAAGAGATGAGTCAGGCCTTAGATCCTACCAGGGACTGCACTGGTGTAATGGGATCCAGAGGTCACCCTGATCAATGCAGACTGTATTTCCTAAATAGTGCAGACATCTAGGTAGTTGATCAAACACCAAAATAAGCTTCTAGCCTGGCTCTGTGACTAACTCATTCTGTGACTTCCTTAAGGCTATTTCCCCAATTGAAAACTGAGGGAGTAGACCTGGAGCTCCTCTAATATCTCTTCCAACTCTCAAATATCCTACAGCAATTTTATCTCTGTAAAGGTTGACTTCAGCACTTTTCCCAACTGTGGTATATTCTCTAGCTTTTAATTTCCTCCAGAGCTAGTCTCTAAGGGCCCCTGACAGTCAGTGTCTGAGGGGTCTCAGGTCATACAGCCAAGCTTTACTAGCTAACAGGAACGTTTACTTTTCTCAACCCTGCAGGGTAAAGTCAACATCAGAATACTAGCATTCTAAGTGACCTCACTTAGGAACCCAATGGCACATGCCAACAGACACAATCCAAAATGGGAAAGGATGAAGATCCCAAATGTAAAGATTTAGCAAGCAAGCCAAAACTGCAACAGGTTAAGCTCAGAGGATGACCATTTAGGAAATAAATGGGCAGCTTTTAAAATAAATAACCAGAACTTCAATGCTTAGATTTTTTTCCACCACTCAAGATATGCCATCTAGTCATGACCCAGCTGAGTAACTACATCCATGACAATGGATTCCCACAATGACAGCTAGGAAGTTTTAAGAACAGTCAGCAACTCCAAAAAACTTTTCATTCAAGGGCTCCAAAATGTTATGTAAGTATTATTTCTCATTATCCCAAACAGATGTGGAGACAAAGTTCTTCCTCTGAGAAGTAAGGAACAATTCACAGACTTGTCTCAGGTTATAGAGTAAGCCAGGAGTTGAACAGAGACTCCAACAAACCACTCTCAGAATTATCTGGATCCTAATCTGTTACATATTGCAGAATACCTAGGTTTAAATTAGTAGAGAAAGATTCACAAGATTCATTGAGAAACAAGGGGCCCAGCTTGGTCTTTGAGTATCAGATTTCCCTAGCAACTCAGGGTTTCATTTGTTTACCACCTTTATTTGGAAGTCTTCTGGAAACCTGATCAGGAGGGACTAAATTTAGATCTGACAAAATGATTAATATAAATGCTAATCTGTGTTTAAAAAAACAAATTTCATCCTTTCAGGTCAATTTAGAATTCAGCCTCCTTAAGATAGACCCACATTTAGAGCATGTGGGAAGATCTGGTATATTAAAGAAAAAAGCAAATCTCAAAGTAGTATGTGCATGGCCTAATTTAGGGGGAAAATAGTATATAAGTATATAAGTATGTATATACATAGAAAAGTGACAAGAATTACAAACACTGATATTTTACATTATCTAACTATGGTAGGATTATACTTTTTACTTTCCCTTTTGGTTATCTATATTTTCTATTGGTATGTAAAACAACATGGATAAACCTCATACTCATAATGTTAAGCAAAGGAAACCAGTACCAAAGAGAACCTACTATATGACTCCATTTATACAAAGTTCAAAACAGGCAAAACTGATCTGTGGTTGTAGAAGTCCAGTGGTTAGTGACCTTAGGGATGAGTGTGGACGGATGGAATGGGTCCTAACAGGAAGGGGTACTACAAGTGTTCTGTTTCTTAATCTGGGTGTGGTTACACGTGTGTGTTCACTGAGATGTCATAAAGGAAGGAGTATGATGAATGCTCTGTTTCTTAAACTAGTTACACACGTGTGTTCACTGAGAAACCCCAAGGAGTACATACTTACGATGTATATGCTTTTTTGTTTGGATATTATGCCTCACTTTAAAGGTTACTTAAAAAAACAAAAACAAAATAAAACAAGAACTGAATCCTCACATATACTGTCAGAAAGTCAAGAGGAATGACTCTTTTGGGAGTAGAGATATTTCAAGCTGCACTTTCAGTTGTTCAGTTGTTTCCTTTGGGCGGTGGCACTAGCAAGCGAGGAGACAGCCAAGTCTCCATCACCCCCATCTCTGAGAAAGAGGTTCTAGAATCTGGCTCCATAAGAGCAGGAAGAGAAATGCAAATTTACAGACTTCAATGCCCTGACTTGTGAGTATCAACACCCTTTGCCATCTCCCTTGACAACATAGCATTATAGCGATTCTAAAAATCCGAGTTTCATTCAACTCAGTCTCACTATAAGAGTTAATAATTCAGCCTACACCAGATGTGACCACATTGGAAGGTATACTTCCCACATTGAACCTATAGTCATGTATATATATATATATATATATATATATATATATATAAAAAAGCTAAAGGTGGCAGAAGGGAAGCTCTGTGAAGGCCAGGACCTTGAATACCCAGAGCCTGAGGCAAGATCTGGCATGAAAGAGGGCCTCAATAGATATTTCTGTAAATGTATAAATCCACTTTCAGAAAGAAGAAACTATTCCAGCTCAAGTAGAAGTTACCATGAATGCTAATGGTGAGGGAAGAAGGATGATATACATTTGATCGGTGATGTATGTCTCTGATTGTTCCTAAGCTAAATGAAGCTAGGGACAAGGGACAAGGCATGGGAGATTTGTGTTGCTGAAGATGTTTGGTAAAACCAACTAGAAGAACAACCTTGTGCAAAAGAAATATAATGGCAGTCACATAGGTAATGTAAAATTTTGTAATAGTCACAAGAAAAAAAAAAAAACAGGTGAAATAAATGCCAATAATATATTTTAGTTAGCACAATATATCCAAAACATTATCACTTCAGTGTGTAATCAATATGAAGATTAAGATATTTTACATTATTTCCCCCCATATGAAGTCTTTGAAATCCAGTGTGTATTTTACACTTTCGGCACATTTCATGTGTCAACAGCCGCATGGAGGCAGTGGCTACTGTGTCGACAGCGCAGGTTTAGGGGGACATCCTTTAGTGGTAGTGTGTGTATGTGTGTGTGTGTGTGTGTGTAAGAGAGGGTGTGAGAGACTCACTACTTGATGGTACTTAACACTGGTTCCAGCTGTTCCTGAAGTCAGCTGCCTCCCAGCCCCTAGTTTCTATGGATATGCCAGTATCCTTGTGGTAATTTCACTTTCTGCTTCAGTTACTTTGAGTATGGTTTCTGTCACATGCAATATGAAAAGATGGACATAGAAAAAAACATGCCCACTGGTGCATCCAGCTTTAGAGGCACAATGCCTGTCAAACTGTAGACCCTAAATCAGCATTGTTGAATGTATAACTCAAGAAGTAAAGTTATTAACAAAAACATGCCACCATTTTATTCTGAAGGTTTCTCTGTCACTTGCTGTAGGCTGCACAATCAATTTGTACATCTCTTTTAAGAACAAATGAACCAAAATCTAGTTCCAACTTGAAGTACTCCAGGTGCATTTTAACTGTAAATTCTGAATCAAACAGGAGTTTAATAAGATGCAGGCGCTACAAGTTACCTGGATACTATCCATCTGAGACTGCTGCAATGTAAAAGAAATTAAAATAACAGCCTTTTTATCAGCCAACATACCTCCTGCTTCATCTCAGGGTTTGTCTTCTTGCCAACACACATTTATTTCTGTGTGCCTTCAGTTAAACATGGAACTGGAGTTTGAGGGAAAATGGGTCAAAGCAGTAGCCATCCCTGATACAAAAATCCAGATCACTTGGTAACTTAAATGCCATAAATAAGTTTGGCATTTCAGTATTGTTATTCCTTCTACTCTATTAGGTCCAGACACCCGTGGGAGAAGTGATGTCAACAAATGTAGTTTAATCTTGATTCCAATTTTTCCATGTCACAAACCAGTCTTTGGCATCCTCAGTCGCATGTGCTACCCCTGCTTCCGGGATATCTTTGCAGGCAGTGTAGTGCCAGTAAGATGGAAAGGAAGGACTAAATGAGAGGAAGAAGCAATCACCTGCCCTCTGCTTGATGGGCAATCCCTCCCGGGCTTGGGGAGAGACAGAATGCTAGGAAGAGGAGCTCTTGCTTGACTTTCGGATCCTCCAATTTCCTGAAAGGCACACGCCATCAGTGGGACTAGCGGAGAGGGGAAGGCCATTGGGGTCCTAGGCAGTTTCGGCCAGAGACGGTCAGAAAGGACCAGACAGAGCAAGCTCTTCTCATCCCCTGCTGCTAAAATCCTCAGATAAGCCCTGCCTGTGCTGTCTGGGGGAGGACATCTGCAGAATTCGCAAGGAGGGGAATGGGGAAGAGTATGTTACTGCTACATCTGTAGAGCTGCAGGCTTGTAAATGCCTTCATGCCCTGCACAGATCATTCGACATTCAAGTTGGAGACATAACCCCATTGTCTGTGGACCTGTTCCTGATTTGCCCTGGTTGAAAGGGTTAAGCAGGTCATATGTGAATTTCTGCTCATCCTAATTGTGAAGGGGAGAGACACTTAGCAGATGGAGCTCCCGGCAAAAAAAGCAGAACTCCTGGGTTCTGCCACCAGCTTGCGTGTGAGCTTCGTAAGTCCCTGCTTTTATCTCAAAGTGTCAGTTGGAGAAAGGGGGCAACTGTCACCTCCAAAGGATACTGCCCTAAGCGTTGATGAGATCACAACTGAAAACCTGCAGTCTTTGGAAAGGATACTGGGGAAACAGATGAAGCGATGAAGGGTCCATCTTAAGTGACCACGGCAAGTGGCTTCAGGCTGCGCAGACCCTGGAACCAATGTCTGGGTTTGAGTTTTGACTCTGTCACTTAGCAGCTATTTGCCTTTGAACAAATAACTTAACCTCTCAGTACTTCCATTTCTGTATCTCTAAACCAGAGATAGCACCAGTATTGGCCTCGTAGGTAGCATTCAATGGGTGTGCATATGTTTAATGCCTGGAACAGTGTCTGGCAGGATATAAATATTAGCAAATTTCATTATTAGTACATACAGCATATTTTCATTTTTAAAGCTGAAAAAAAAACCCCATGAAATATCCAGTCCTTCTCAAAAAATACCCTTTCACAGTTGAGAACACGGAGGGCCAGAGAGGTCAATATAAGTCAGTAGAAACAATGTGCACATCCCAGTCAGCTCACCAACAGAGACAATGTGTTAGATTAAGGTCAGAAGGAAGACTGCCCTTCTGGGTGGAGTCCTGGGGAACAAATCAGGCCTTTGTATTTGGTTTGTAGCTGCTTTTCTAGGGTTTTTCTTCTGAGAGATACAGAAAGCACGTGGGCGCAGTGCCATCACACTTCCTGAAATTGCCTGTTGCCTTGAGGGGGTGCTGGGAGGGAGGGGGTGTGAGGAGGTGAAAGGCCAAAATCTACCCCACTGCCCAGAAGGGTCTTTTGGAAGAAGGAGCAGAGTCCAGGGACTTCCATTTCTGTCACCTTCATTTCTGTCTGGGAGAAGCCTTCCCCTCGATGTGACGTGGCAGTTAAGGGTGGCAGGCCTGGCACACTGCCTGACTCAGAGAAGCTGTGGCCCAGCTGACAGGAGGGTTGGACCCAGCCATTCTCCTGCTCCCTTGAGGCCTGGCTCAAGCTCATAGCCAGGGGAAGTGGGGATTAACACAATGTGGTGTCTGAGCTAATGAGTTAGCAAAACAGAGACAGATGGCCAGTGAGGAACTAAGCTCGCTGTCTCTGTCTGCAGAGCACTCCCACGAGCTTTTCCTCCATCCCCATGCTGTCTAACTCTGCCCAGTTCTTCCATCCATCCCGAAGGTCACGGCCACAGAATCGTCGTCTTGCATGGAAGGAGCTATGACACCACTTTCTAAACACACTGTCACCCACAACTGGAGTAGCAGTTTTGGGGAGGAGGCCTTTCAGACAGCTTTGGAGAGATACCAATCTCTGGTTCTGGAGGGAAAGCAAAGCTATTTTGAATGAATTCTCACTATTATTATTGTTGCTGTTGTTATTGTTATTATTATTATCGAGTCAGGGTCTCACACTGTTGCCCAGGCCAGAGTGTAGTGGCACAATCACAGCTTACCACAGCCTGGACCCCCTGGACTCAGGCAATCCTTTCACCTCAGCCTCCCCAGTAGCTGGGACTACAGGCGTGTGCCACCATGCCCTTTTAAAAATTTTTTGTAGAGACAAGGTTTCTCTGTGTTACCTCAGCTGGTCTCACACGCTTGCTCTCAAGCAATCTTCCCACCTCAGCTTCCCTAAGTGTTAGGATTATAGGCGTGGGACACTGTGCCTGACCTGATTTTTATATTTAAGATATAATTTCTTCCAACAATTTTTTCAAGGTTGATGGTTGTATATAAGAATGCTAAAAAAGGGTATAACTTGAAACTTGAAAAAAGAAAAGGGAACTTCTATTCTGATCTCAAAACAAGTTTCCTTTAGTCAGATTGATAGACTGGGCAACAGTTTCCCCCACAGGCAGAGAGTGTGATGCATGACGTGCGTGCACACATAGGCCAGGTGGGCCAACCTTGCCACTTTTGGAGGCAGACAACTGCTTCACACATTATCCATGGCCCCAAGCCTCTCCTAAGGATTTTTCTCTCGGCTTCTTTTCCAATAGTCACCGCTCCCAAGTAACACTACCATGCCGGTTGGCACCGAGGCCATCCAGAACATGGCCATTCTGGAAAATCCTGCCTTGGACTTCTGAGTGTTGGTTCATTTTTATGATAATCTCTTTAATAATAAAATTCCAACCATGTCAACAACAGAAGGTTTTCCAGAAGAAAAGGAGGTTTAAAAAAATTCCTGATTTATGCATCTCAGTAAAAGGTTTGCTTTTCTTCTTTTTTTCTAATTATTTCATTTGGTGAGGTAATAAGTAACTTAAAAAGAATTAAGATAAGCTTCACTCATGCAAATGGGTTTTGCTTTTGCAAAGTGAAAAGCGACATGAGAAAAAATTTCAGTGGTCATTGCGTTATTCAGTAGAACATATATCTAAATGGGGGTCTTGATAAAGAAGCTTGTCAGCAGAAAGTGTACCCCAACTCTCTCCATGCCAGACTTCCCTCCCCAGGGACCTTTTGGGGTTACGTCCTCATTTCTGCCTTCTGCCTTCTTAGAAGGAATTTGGGATTGTCAAATAGCCAAAACTGATCGGTCATAAGGATATAAATTACCAGCTGACAGCATCAACTTCAGACTGAATGATGTCTGGGAATTATTTATATTCCACCCTGAATCTGTGCCTGATAATGTGAGACTGCGAAATACACGGGATAGACCTCAAACCCCGGATTGAGAGTGACACTTGGAAGAAACCAAGTACCACATTCTTGGAAGTAGAGCTTCATGATGGGTTTTGTCACTCACTGCTGTTGGGAATGGGCACTCTTTCCAGTCCCGAGGGTCAGCTGCCTTTCATGGGAGGCAGCTAGTCACAACCTTCTCATTGAAAGAGGAGGATATCCTGAGGAGGTGAAGCTGCTCAGTGGTCAGCATCTGCCTCAGTCATGTGTCCTCTGACATGTATTGGTGTCGTGCCCCATAGGGGTCTCACCCTCAGCACGGGTGGAATTTTGAGCTGGATAAGGCCTGACTGCAGGAACTGTCCTATGTGTTGTAGGCTGCTTAGTAGTATCCTTGGGTAGACACTAGTAGCATCAACCCCAGTTGTGACAACCAAAATGACTTCAGACATTGCCAAATGTCCCCTGGGCTGAGAACCACACTGGTACACATAGTAAATTCTAAAAAAGCTTTAATGAAGGATGTTATAATCTTATGGTTGACACTTTTAAAAGTTAAATTATTAGCTTGCAAAACACATTTTTATCTTGCTTAATGAGAATTCAACTCATATGCACCCAAAGAGACTAAAAATATTGAAAGGGAATTAGCACCAAATTACAAGAGATATTGGTCCCTTCCAATGAGGGGAAATCTATGAGCAAGTTAAGAATGAACTGATTTTTCCAGTTGTGGTTTTCTATCTAGAAAGAGGGATCAGAGTGAATGACAGAAACACAAGGAACATAAGCGGAGCCACATGTTACCAGGAAGTTCATGGTCTGAGTCTAAAGGGGGCTGCACCAGCTATGTGACACTGTGCTAGTGATTTTTTTTTTTTTTTTGAGTTGGAGTCTCACTCTGTCACCCAGACTGGAGTGCAGTGGCCGGGAGCGGCCTCGACCTGCTGGGCTTCGGCAATCCTTCCGCCTCAGCCTTCCAAGTAGCTGGAACTACAGGCATGTGCTACCACACCCAGCTAAATTTTGATTTATTGTAGAGATGAGGTCTCACCTAGTTGCCCAGGCGAGTCTCGAACCTGCGGGCTCAGGCAATTCACTCACCTCAGCCTCCCAAGGCACGGGATTACAGGCTGAGCCACTGAGCCCGGCTTGTGCTAGTGATTTAATGAGAGGTTTTTATCCCTTGTCACTAAGGGTCTTGTTAGCTTTAACCATGCCACATTCATATCCCAGGAAGCTATAGACAGACCATCAGTAGGATGTGTATTTAAGGTGGTTTTTAGGGTAGCCAGGATACATTTATAGTAGCCCGTCCAATCAGTGAAATGGTTGGTCTAAGTTAAAGCCAGATAAGGGAATACAACCTCAAAATCTTAACTTCATTAGCAATTCTGAGCAAATCAACTGTACTGAGAATTTGAAGTGTATTAAGTTCTGTGTCCTTGTGGGGAGTTGTCTTTTCATCTAGACTTCA
The DNA here is from genome assembly GCA_963574415.1 of Tarsius wallacei. Lineage (NCBI taxonomy): Eukaryota > Metazoa > Chordata > Mammalia > Primates > Tarsiidae > Tarsius > Tarsius wallacei. Next base: position 13,127 of record CAUYQG010144981.1, on the reverse strand, counting down.
CAGAGTGCCTGACAAGAGTGTCATCTGCAGTAGCTGTTCTTTGAATGAATGAATGAATTGTAATTGCAGTAGATAAGAAATGTCTAGGGTAAGCCCTAATTTCTGAGTTTAAAAATTAAGAAGGCCACTCTGTCCTCTCACAAGAGTATCTTATGGTGCTGGTGTCAAAGATAAAAACTTGAGTGAGATCAGTGATTCTCAACCAGGGACAATTCTCCTTTCCCCTCAGCCCATGGGTATTTGGCAATGTCTGGTGGCATTTTTTAATCATCACAAATGGAGGAATGCTATTGACATCCACCCAGTGGGAAGAGGCAGGAATGCTACTAAACATACTACAATGCATAGGACAGCCTACCACAATCAAGAAAAATCTGGCCCAGAATGTCAATAGTGCCCAGCCTGAGAAATCCCAGACTAGATAAACCACTGGCCAGAAATAAATGGACTTTATCTCAGAATGTGTTCACAGAACCTCCGTTCTTGTTCTTCCCAGATTATTTCTCTGTATACTCATCCCTGTTGAGCCTCCTAATCCCCAACCTCACCTTATGTGTATTTTGCATCCACTGGCAATTATGTGTGATTGTTTCAAAGGTAATCTGAAGCTAGCATAGGATACAGCTATTGAAACAGTGGTCAGGGCCCCATGCAGGAGAGGTCTTGAAAGGACAGAAACAGAGTAAATGCCATTTCCTCCTAAAAAAGAGCAACTGAAAAGGGTTCTGGGTAGAGCCTCATCTGGGGATTTCCATTGTAATCCAGTCTGCCTATCATGGCACTGTAGTTGAGAAAGGGGAAGAAGCAGTGTTAGAACTTAATTACAGAGAAACTCTATAGCATGCTTTTTAACAGAAATTCACCATAATCAATGTATAGGAATTAGGAAATAAATCAATATTACTTTAAGTGAAGCTCACATTAGTAAATTCTTCTAAGAAACAGATACAAATATATTTCCTAGGAAAGACTATCTGGTAAAGTGGAAGGATGGAATTCTGGTGAGTCAGACTCTAAGTAGATAACTAGTTATGTGACTCTGAAAAGTCACTCACTGCCACTGGGACTTGGTTTCCTCATCCAAAATCAGAGATCATTTCCAGCAGCTAAATTTGACAAGTGACAGAACAATGAAAACAGGATACAAATGGGAAAATGGGAAAGTCTGAAGGATCTGTAATAAACATGAAGCTGATTTCATGACTTAGACTAACAGTTCTACACACTGCTCTTTTAATTCCATCAATAGATGCCAATTAAACTGCTCACCGTATTGATCAGTTCTCACTTAAAATGTCTGAAGTGCCCCCCTCCTTTATTTTTACATGACTGGAGTCCTCACTTGTGTGAACTGAGGGTTGCCTCGTGGGGGTGCACACAAATCACAGCCTCAATGGAGATAAGCATTAGCACACAGTTTGCCTTTGCAATCCAAGCATTCTAACTTAACCCTGAAATACTGAGAACCCTGAGACTGCAACCAAAGATTTGGGATTAATTTTCACTGGGAAGACACTGAGGTAGTGGTACCAGCCAGACTTCCTGAGTGAGTGATGGCACAGATACAGCCCAGAGGCTTGGCATTTTTCTGTTTTTGTATTTTTCAACTGATGACTCTCGCTGAGGCTATAAAAGCCAGTGACCCATCATCCCCCACTCAATCTCTCTGCGGAGAATTATAATATGATTAAATATTCCTAATTATACACACATACTGACATTCTAAGGAAACTGATGAAAACTACCTGGCAGAAAATGTAGGAGTATATTAACTCTAACCATCTGGGGGGATTGCTGGGGCACTAACCACAACCCTTGGCTTTTACTCCTCAAGCGAGATGTCATTCTGAGCCTATGTGTGTGGTCAGCTAATTATGTGTGTTTCACTTTGGGTGAACATGCTCTGCAATTTCACTTTGGTCCCATCAAACATTTTTAGCTTTTCAAGATGACCAACTACCCCTGTTGGGGAAGGATAACTGGGAAGGAAAGTAGCTTCCTCATTGACCAAGTGGAGACAGACAATTTACACAGTTCCCAGAAGCAACTCAGAATTTGCACACTTTAAGCACAAGAACATCTCTAGAACCCCACGGCTTTGGGAAAGAAGCAATTTAAGAAAATGACAGCAAAAGAAAAGCCTAGAATTTCAGGAAGTGGTTCCAGGAACAATGAGTACATGAAAATGAAGTGGAATCACTTTTTCCAGGCAATCTACTTTCATCCACAATGCAATCATATGACGATAACTAGCATTTATGAACATGTGCGTACACACTCCATGTTTATGGAGACTGCAGAAGCCACCAGCAGTGGAAGAGGGCAAGTGGATCTCTCTGTGACCAGCAGCCTCACTCTTCACCTTGCTAACTTCACCACACCCATGGGAGCCTAGCTTACCAGCCCAGCAAGCACTACTGGATTAAAATGTGATGTCCCTGGTCACTCCTGGTTCTCTTGGGAAGCAGAGGGAAAGCAGCCAAACCACACTATTGGAGGAACAGACAAAACATCTCTCCCCTTCCATTCAGACATGTCCTGACCACAGACATTGGCTTCCCACCAGCCTTTCCTGCCCTCCATCCCACCTTCCAGTGTGGCTGCATCTGTCTGCCTTTCCGCTTGCTCTTCACACACCTCTGCACTCCCCTCTTCTCCCTCTGGTGGGAGTAGGCATTCTGGTCACCTCTAGGCAAACAAAGTGAGACCATTTCCCATGTCCACGCTGAGGCCGGGACACCAATCTTAAGACAGGACAGTGGATAAAGCCAGAAAGGGATGCACACCCCCATTCCCGGCAGTTCCCTCTTCTTTTCCCCTTAAAGCAAATCGCAGACTCTGAGAAAATCCTATTGACTTTGAAACTGAAAAAATGTTGGCAAAAAATGTGTGGAGAAAAAATTACCTCAATGTATTTTAATTTTAATCAGAGGGAATTAAAAAAAAATATTTATTCACTTATTCACCCATCATCCAATAAATATTTACTGAATACCTTTATGTACTAGGAACTGGACTGAGTGAGGCCAGCCAGGTCTTTTAGTAAACGATGACATGTGACTTAAGTCAGGTTGAGCAGGGCCTGGCCACATCAGTCCATTCTTGAATGAGAAGCTCCACTTAGGATTTCCTGTAGCAAATAACAGTGAAGCAGCACATGTGGTAAATAACATGTACCCAATGTCCATTCGTTTCAGTTATTGGATGAAGAAGCATTGTTAGGAAGAATAAGAAGACTGAGCTGGAAGATATGAGGCAAACTTTCTGTGCCTGCATGTTCTCATCTGTAAAGTGAAGATGAAGCTACCGTTTTCATTTATTAGATGAGTTTGCAGTAAAAATCAAAAGAGATAGGCTGGGCATAGTGGCTCAAGACTGTAATCCCAGCATTTTGGGAGGCTGAGGTGGAAGATTGCTTGAGCCTGGGAGCTCAAGACCAGCCTAAGCAACACAGTGAGACCTTGCACCTACAAAAAAATTATCTGGGCATGGTGGCACATGCTGTAGTCCCAGCTACTTGGGAGGTTGAGGCGGAAGGATTGCCTGAACTCAGGAGCTCAAGGCTGCAGTGAGCTATGATGGTGCCACTGCACTCCGGCCTGGGCGACAGACAGAGACCTCGATTAAAAAAGAGAGAGAGAGAGAGAGAGAGAGAGAGAGAATGTAGATGAAAGCACTTTGTAAATTATAGAAGTAGAATGCATTCTTAAACTATTGCTGTGTGAGCCCTTGCATCTGGGGTTTCCCCATCCACAGATTCAACCAATACAGACTAAAAATATTTACTGAATACCTTTATGTACTAGGAACTGACCCTCACTGCAGCCTTGAGCTCCTGGGTTCAGGCAATCCTTCCGCCTCAGCCTCCGGAGTAGCTGGGACTACAGGCGTGTGCCACCATGCCCAGATAATTTTTTTGCAGGTGCAAGGTCTCACTGTGTTGCTTAGGCTGGTCTTGAGCTCCCAGGCTCAAGCAATCTTGGGGGGGGCGGGGGGAGACAATGTAAGATAACAATACAACATTAAAAATATACAAGTTTTAAAATACAGTGTAACAAATATTTATACAACATTTACATTGTATTAGGTATTATAAGCAGCCTAAAAATGATTTAAAGTGTATGGGAAGAGAAGTTTCGGTTACACGTAAATACTATACCATTTTATATCAGGGATTTGAGCATGTGAGGATTTGGGTATCAGCAGGGAGATCTTGGAACCCATTCCCTGTGGATACTGAGGGATGGACTGTAGATCTCTTCACTTCTACCAACACAGAAACCTTGATAGAGGAAGGTGGTCTCCATCAACCAGGTTGGTTACTAATAAATGAAGTGATCTGAGTCTTAAAGGGAAAGGAAAGGAGTTATTAGGAAAAATATGCTCCTTATAATTTAATATCTAGTTATTGAAAACAGGAAATACTTTGGTTATGAAAACAAAAAAGCCCATATGGTAAAATACTTAAACATATTGAAGTGGTCTCCAAGTAATCAGGCTGAGCGGATGAGAATAAGAAAGTTAAAGCTACTATTTTGTCCTGCCTCTAGGTTCAGTTTCCAAGTAGATGGAGACAGTCCAGTACTTCTCAAATTGGAGTGATACATGGACTCTTTCTAACAGGGGACAATTATTTGAGACCTCCAAACCCCATTAAAAAATCTCTAGGAGACCTTAGACTAAGTTTCAGAATCACCAACTTAATGCAAGACAATTTTTGAAAATGTTTTCAATTGCAAAGTATTGTCTTTATAATTTAAAAAAAATCTTCAAAGTAAAAATATAAAAATTTTACAATCTCATAGAACTTGTAGACCCTGAGAATCTATAGCCCCTAACTGGGGAAGTACTAGTTTTCTCTTCCTTGTCCCTTCCTGGATGAGGCCATAAAGACAGTGACTCCCAAAGCCACACAGATGGCTATTAGCAAAAGCGAGCCACCAGCCAGGCTGCTGATTTCTAGAGCAGGGCTTTTTCCTTCTTCAGACAAGGACTCCTCTGTCTGAGGCAGGAGCTCGCTATCTGCTCCAGACAGACACTGGCATTGTATGAGGCCAGAGACAGGGAAGCAGATGGATGCAGAAGGTTTGAAGGAAGTGCAGTGGGTGTGGCCAGTGCAGGGGTCCCTGCAGCTGGGTGGCAATTTGAGAGAAAGGTACTTCAAGGCTGGATTCTTCTGCCCATCACTGAGACAAAGAGAGGCTGGGCAGTTGGAATAGTGGGAGCATTTCTGCCCGACAAGTTTGGGCAGAGAAGTAGGAAGAATATGGTCCCGAGCTAAAAACTAGAGAGGAACTACAGAAGGTATGAGGTTATAATTCAGGGTGGCCAATTTAATCAGCTCATATTCATTAAACACCCACATACAGATGGCGCTTTACAGCCAAGCCCTCGTTCACTCTGCAGCATCCACAGGCCTGTTTTAAATGGGCCACCCTGTACACATTGGGAATCTGGCCAGGGTGTTAAGGCAACTGCTTCCCTTCCTTAGAAAAACAGGGCAGAATTTTAGACAACCACAAGTAAAGGTTAAAGCCTCTAGTTTTACATCCCAACTGAAAGACGGGAAAGACTTAGAAAATCTGTTTTCTAAGAACCGGTTTACAAAACTCAATAATATATTCAAACCTTCATTTTAGACCAGTAACATCCTATACTATGTGCATTCCCGGACTTTTTACCCTGCAATTTCCCTGGGTGCATTTCCCCTTTTCACTAGAGCTGAACTCAAGTGCTTTATGAATATTCCCACATAAATGACTGAAGCATTATGACCCTTGAATTACTTATAATTAACCAGTCAATGATTTTGGTCACTTCCGGCCCTTGGATAATGAACTCATTGTAACTACAAAAGCAAGTTCTTACCACTGCCTATTTAAACTGCCAAGAATACTTTCAGCCTTACTGATTTATCAAGCAACTTTTGATTGCAATCTGATGGGAGGACTGATTGGGCCTGTTCCCAATACTCCACAGAAGCTGAGCCTCACCAGTTCCTGGTTTTAGGTGGTCTCTGAATACCAGGGAGAAATGTGGCACAAGTCACCCCACTTGGGTCCCTGCCCAACTGTGTTGGCAGGTGCTGTAACTTTTCCAAGAAATCTGATCCTTCCAAAGATAATGACCCACACAGGGGCATCAGATCATCAGGAAAAGACTAAAAACTTCCCTGACATCAGGCCATTCTCCAATAAATGTCTCATTCTTACAGGACGACATCCATTGGATGACCCCAGGATGTGCAGGAAAAGACTTGGGGCATTCTAATTGCAGCTTAGAATACCAAGCATATAGTAGGCACTCAACTAACCCACTGCTAGGTGGTAGGTTGTCTTTTGGTTTTAATTTGGGTTAGTTTCCATTATAGTTTAGGGGAATGAGATGGGTTCAACAGGCAGTAGAGATACAAGGGAAGAGAGGAGGGTTTGTTTGCAGTGGCTCTACTCGCCTCCAAAGATGTGAGCATGCTGAAAGTATTTTTCAAGGCAGCTGGGTGAACGATCATAAGAACTGTGAAGCAACAAGCCTACTTTACTAACACCCTCATATTTTATATGATCTTCTAGTGGCCCCAACAGCTTTGCCTTAGATGGACATGAAATAAATAGAAAGTGGCTTGTTTGGTATGTCCCTCTAGTTCAGGAGGAAGCTTAGGAACTTTGGGTTCCCAGGAATCCTCCAGCTTAAGAAACTTTGGGTTCCCAGGAATCCTCCAGCTTAAGAAATAGAATATAGCTGGGCTCGGTGGCTCCGCCTGTAATCCCGCGCTTTGGGAGGCCGAGGTGAGTGGATTGCCTGAGTCCGTGGGTTCGAGACCTGCCTGGGCAACTTGGCGAGACCTCATCTCTACAATAAATAAAAAATTAGCCAGGCGTGGTAGCGCGCGCCTGTAGTTCCAGCTACTTGGAAGGCTGAGGCGGAAGGATCACCGGAGCCCGGCAGGTCGAGGCTGCGGTAGCCGGGAGCGGCCACTGCACTCCAGTCTGGGCGACAGAGTGAGACTCCAACTCAAAAAAGAAATAGAATATTATCAATATTCTAGAAGTCTCCTGCAGAATCCTTCCCCAATAGCAACATCTCTGTCCCACCCAGAAGTTAGCCTTTATTTTAAACTTGGCAATTTTCATTCAAGCTACTATCAACATTTTAAAGATCCTGTCAAATTTACCCATAATAAGGCTCTCCAAGCCAATGTAAGGGACACGCTTCTTTTATTTTTCACTGGAATTAAATCGGCTAGTTCCTTAATTCAACAAATGTTTATTGCGTGCCCACTATGGGTCAACAAAGACTTAGGCACTGGAGAAACAGCTGTGCACAAGACAGACATGGTCTCGTGCTTACAGCCTAGACAAGCAAACGGCCACACACGTAATCAGTTAGTTGCAATTGGGAAAGAGGTCTGTGGGTGAGGCGAAGAGTGCTCGGAAGTGTGTCAGCCCAGACCCAGGAGCAGGCCTGGGGCCGGGGAAGGCATCCCTGAGAAAGCACTACAGGAGGAAGGCGCGAGGTAGAAGGTTCAGCGTGACAGGCACGACACGACACGACATGACACAAGGTGTCAGTGAGGACACGAGATAATCATTTACCCCTCACAGTTTGTTCCTACACCCAAACCTTCAAAACACAGGCTCTATAGAGAAGCATATAAAAATGGAAAAGTTTGGGAAGCACTGTTCCAGGGTGTCCCCCTAGCTGCTGAAACTTGGAAGGGGGAAGAGGGCCTTAGGAAGGTTCAATTTTACCCTCCCACACCAAGAGATTAAAGAACATCCTTGCACCCTGGCTCCTGAGGTGAGATTTCCTGAGACCAAGCCACCGACCCATCCCAAGTTTCAACAGGGCAGCGCTGAGCTTTTGGTCGCTGAAGCAGCTCCATCTGCACTAACCTTGACGAACCATGACTGTGTCAGTTTTTCCAAGCAAGAGGAATGGATGGAAAGCCAGGCCACATCTTAATGGGGCCCTGGTGAGCTAATGGGTGTGATTATTTCATTGTCTCGGATACACGCCAGCCCAGGCTCATCAGATGCAGGCTCAATCCAGGAGAAGCATGACCTCACTCTCGACATGGGACTGCACGTTCAGATGCCAACAGGAATTTAGCGATCCCTCAGCACAGGTAAAACTGAGCTCTTTACAGTTCCAGCTAATGAGAAGCATACCCAAGTTACCTAAAACAGTAAAGCTAATATTGACATTAACATACTAGATACTGCTAGGGCGAGGAAAGCCAGGAAAAACTTCTGAGACCATCTGGGTAAGTGTGTCACATCTATAATGAGGCGCGCATTTAAGATAAACTGCCATCTCTTTAAATGATTAAGTACCAGATTTATGGAAAGCTATAACCCCACCAGGACCACAGGGTTGTTAAGTGGTTAGGGCTACAAAGGTGAGAATCTCAGGATTTTAGTTGTGCCACAAATTGTCCGCTGACTTGCAAAGTTTTTGCCAAGGAATGTCTGTGCCCCACTGTTCCCAACGATAGGAAAGCAAGTCTATCACCTAGGGTGTGCAGCTGGGGGAAGAGCAAGAGTTTTGTGCTCACAAACATCATGCCTTCACCAGGCATTCTCCGAAGCTTTTCATCTACCGTGTCCACGTCCACGGAAGACACCAGGAAGCTCAACACAAGGCTTGATACATCCGAATGCAGTTTACAGCAGATTAACTCATTATTCAGTCAATACATTTTTCCTGAGCACCTACCATATGCCAGAGTTAGACCCTGTACCAGGCACTAGGGATATTACAGTGTTTAAAAACAGGCTTTCTTCCTGCTCCAAGGAGCTCCGAGTGTGCTGAGGGAAAGCACTAGGAAGGACTCTGTGTGATATTGTGTGGCTTACTATTCTCCAAGTTTCATTTCCTCACTGGTAAAATGAAGAGAATATAACCTGTCCAGCATGTGAAAGTGCCTAAAGTTACATCTCACACATGTAAGGTATTCAGTAAATTCTGGTTCTTTCTTTCCCCACTCCACAAAGAAGATAGTGCGTACAGAGTTTCAGCTCTTCAAATAAAAGATGCTTCGTAAATGCAAATGACCAAGCCACTACTATCCTTGACTATACAACAGGCAGTGTGGGGTTGTGGAAAGATCATCTGGCTTTGGAAACACAGAGATGGGATTTAGAACCTTGACTATCCCACTTACTGGTTGTACGGCTTTGAACAGGCCACTTAAACCTCTCTGGTCTCTGTGTTCTCATCTGGAAAATGGCAATGATAGAGCAGTTTTGAGGATCAAATAAGATGATAAATGCAACATACACAGGATAATCAGTAAGTGGCAAGTAAGTAGGTGATTCGCAAGTGATGGACACACACACATAGAGCCAGCCTCAAAAAGCTGTTTGAATTTAATTACTATAGTATATTTGTACTTATTTTCATTTACTTGTGAGATTCACAGAGATATAAAAGCAAATCTTACCTTAAGAATGGAGTATATCACAGCATAATTCATGGAAAGAGGCAGTGAAAAGGGCTATGAAAGGTGATGTCATCACCTTGAAGAGGGAGGAAAGTTCTGTATGGCTTTTTGAGGGACTCAGAAAGTCTCTCTCTTAATTGTACTCTTTCCTCTTAATCACTCACAAGCCCAACTATGTAACTTTCTAGTTATCAGAACATCAAGCAAGGATATTAGAATATCAGAATTTTAAAAACCCTGGCAAACTGGCAGCATTTGAGCAGAATCCAAATATATGCAAGGCAATATAATACATAAATACCAACTGGGGGCCAAGTGTGGTAGCTCACGCCTATAGCACTTTGGGAGGTTAAGGTGAGAGGATTGCTTGCGCCCGGGAATTCTAGACCAGCCTAGGCAAGATAGTGAGAACTCATCTCTACAAAAACAAAAAATTAAACAACAACAAAAAAATTCACCAGGAGTGGTGGCACATAGCTATAGTCTCAGCTACTCGGGAGGCTAAGGCAGGAGGATTTCCTGAGCCCAGGAGTCTGAGGCTGTGGTAAGTCATGCCACTGTACTCTAGCCTGGGCAACAGAGTGAGACTCCATCTAAAAAACAAAAACACAAAAACAAACCAACCAAACAAAAATATCTGGGAAGTCATCTAGTCAAGATTTGCCTTCTCTAGCACTCACTATTGGGTCTGTAGTACATGCATATGTGACAATCAAGAGTTCTTTCACAAATATGAAAGAAACATGATGCAGATGTAGGGTGATAATTTACTTTGTTTGATTAAGTGTCTTTAAGCAACAGAATTAGTTGGGCTATCCTTACCCCTGGGAAAGCTGGGAGAATGGCTCAAGCTCCAGAACTTCAGTCAAGTGCGGCATCTTGGAAGGAGGCAGATGCTTAAAATGGTGCGGTGTAGACAGGGACAGGAGAGTTTTCAAAGTAGGTCCACTTGACACAGCCACCAGCACCTCATCCCTGCTGGACATACCCCACCTCCCCCAGTGCACAAAGCTGGCAGCCAAGTCTTTTCTTTTTGCTGGGCTATCTGTTGAATAAATCATCAAGTCTTGACCTGGGATCTATTTCCTTGTGAAATCATTAAGGAGTCAAAGTCAGTTGTGGTAAATATTTCTTTTCTTCTCCAATCTCTAACTTTCCCTTCCCTTTCTATACTTTCCTCTGGCTCTCTTATATCTTCTTTCACTCAGAAAAATGAAGCTATTGCAGGAGACCAACATTACAGATCCACTAACCTGTCACATTTATACACACAATGTCCACCTTCTTTCCTGCTCCACTGGGTAAGCAGTCCTGCTTCACCGAGGCCAACCCATGTGCTTGGACCAGCATCTCAACCCCTTCCTACATCCTCCAGGTCTTTCATCAATGGTTATCCTCTTTCTCTCCGGCATTATCACATGTTGCCTTTTTACTGCATCATATACAGCAATATCAAAATGCAAGATAAAAACACCCACCTTAAAAAAGTAAAACCTCCTTTCACTTCTCCAGCTGCCACTCCATTTTGCTGTTTCCTATTGTAGCAAAAACACCTTAGAAGAGTTGTCCGTGCTCTCTGTTTCCTCTCTTTAGCCTACTCCAGCCAGGCTTATCTCCCCAGCACTCCACTGAAGCCACTCTTGCCAAGGTCACCAGTGCCTGAATCCTGCCCAATCCAAGGGTCAATTCTCAGTCCTCGTCTTACCTGAGCCCTCAGCAGCACTGAGCCTAGCTCCTTCCTTTTTTGATATATGTTCTTCTCCTAGCTTTACAGAAAATCTCTGCCTCATGGGCTTCTTCCCATCGTGCTGCCCCTCCCCCTCCCTCTCAGTCTCCTTTGTAGGTTTCTCCTCTCCAAAGACTGATGTACCTCTGCCCTGCGGCCCATCTCCAGCTCAGCCCAGCTGAGCTCGAGACTCATTCGTTCAGTGGCATTCTTCACTTGTGGATATCTCAAACTCAGTTTTTCTAGGACAGAACTCTTGATCCCTATTCTGCTTCCCCTACACCATTCTGCTTTTTCCCCAGCATCCCTAGATTTTTTGGCCTAAATAGCTCCAGGAATGGAAAAATAACACCATTCTCAGAGTTACTTAGGCCCCAAAATATAGAGATAATTCTTGGTTTTTTTAACACTCACACTTTGCATCCAACCTATTTACAAGTCTTGTAAGCAATTTCTTCAAAATTTACCCTGAATCTGACCACTTCTCATCCAACCCTAGTTCCAGTTTCCATAATCTCTTTCTTAGATTAGTGCTATATTTCCTGACTAGTCTCCCACCTTTCATCTGACCTCCTAATAGTCTATGCTCCTACAGTAGGCCAAATAATCTTTCTAAAATGGAAATCAAGTCCTGTCCATCACTGGTTTAAAACTTCGCATCATGCTTAGAATAAAGTCCAAACTCTTTACCTGGCTCTGTATACCCTAGCCCTCTCCAATCAACTTGTCAGTCTCACCAGATTATTGTGAATATAAAACTAGGTATACAAAGGGACTTTAAAATTATTAGGCACCATAAGTAGATGCTGTTGTTGTTGCTGCTGTCATTTTTGTTGGGTCAGCTGCCCTCTGGTAAAGAGTTTTAAATATGTCTTCTAAATGTAAACTGTAATTCCTGCCAACGTCTATATGTCACTACAGACAGATTGTGTAACAGGCAAATCCTTTCCTTCTTGTTAATAGGTTCAGTCATTATCTTTCTGCTATATATTTAACTCTTTCTTTTTCCCTTCTTGAGGTGGGATGTCCTTTTCAGGAAACAGCAGCTGTGCTACTAACCCTGGACATGGTTCAAGGCCATTCCCATATCCTGTGAGAGAATAATCCACTCAAAGTTTGTTTTTATAGCACAAAGTGGACTAAAGAGCATTTTTAAAGGTATACATTGTATATGGCACTTTTTGTCCAGAAATGACTTCTGTGTGAGCCAGAGAAATGACTAGGCCACAGTCTCAGCTCAGCAACTTCTCTTGAGCCAGTCATTATGATTATTCTATCTGTCACTCTAATGCAAGAGGCTCTGGAATGAAACCTGGCAGCCAGAAACAATATAGAGTGTGTTGGGATGGAAAATGAGGGGCGTGGCACCAATTTTAAAGAACAGGAGGAGTTTGTGAAAGAGGAAGGTCATTGATTGAGTTGCACCAAAATTCCAAAGCCAAGCAGCTAACACCTTGTCCCTTGAGATAGGCAGACCCCAGTTTCATACTTTACCCTACAGAAAACCACAGCATGACTAAGAGAGAACCTTAGAGGACACAGTAATGCTTTGTAGATCATCAGTGCTACCTCCTGAGTGCTCTAATTTTCTTAGAGAAGGTTCCCACAACTCAACTCTGTGAACCCAATCTGTGCAAGAGCTGGTATACTGGAACACAACATACCCAAGTTATACAATACCAGCAAGGACCTAACAGTGGTTTCTCAAATGGGTTTCCAAATTTTACAAATGGCCAAACCCACTGGCATCAGGCTATTTGCCTTAAGTGACTTTTATTTTATTTTATTTTATTTTTTGAGTTGGAGTCTCACTCTGTGGCCCAGACTGGAGTGCAGTGGCCGCTCCCGGCCACTGCAGCCTCGACCTGCTGGGCTCTGGCGATCCTTCCGCCTCAGCCTTCCAAGTAGCTGGAACTACAGGCACGCGCTACCACGCCCGGCTAATTTTTTGATTTATTG
>CAUYQG010144979.1:0-10654 GCA_963574415.1 Tarsius wallacei | reverse complement strand
TTTTGATCAGGAATTGGTTGCCATTTCCAATTTTCATAAGGGTGTCTCCTGTGTTTTCTAAGGTTCTTTTTTTTTTTTTTAGTTGGAATCTCATTCTATTGCCCAGACTGGAGTACAGTGGCACGCTCCTGGCCACTGGAGTATTGAACTGCTGGGCTCCAACGATCTTTCCGCCTCAGCCTTCCAAGTAGCTGGAACTACAGGCACACGCTACCATGCCTGGCTAATTTTTGATTTATTGTAGAGACAAGGACTTGCCAAGTTGCCTTGGTGGGTCTCGAACCCGCAGGCTCAGGTAATCCACTCACCTCAGCCTCCCAAAGTGCTAGGATTACAGGCTGAACCACCGAGCCCAGCCTCTAAGGTTCTTATAGTTTGAGGTTTTATGTTTAGGTCTTTGATCCATTTAGAGTTGATTTTTGTGTATGGTGATAGGTAGGGGTCTTGTTTTAATCTTCTGCATGTGGGCAGCCAGTTTTCCCAGCACCATTGACTGAATATGTTCTTCTCTCCCCAGTGCTTGGTGGTGGAGGCTTTGTCCAAGATGAGTTGGTTGAGAAATTGAGGTTTTTCTTCTGGAGTCTCTATCCTGTTCCATTGGTCCATATGCCTGTTCTTGTACCAATACCAGGCTGTTTTGATTATGTAGCTTTATAATAAAGTTTGAAGTCTGGGAGGGATACTGGCTAATTTATAAAGAAAAACGTATTTTTCACATTTCCAGAGACAGGGAAATCTGAAATCAAGTGTCCAGCACCTGGCAGGGGTATTCCTGCTGTGTGATTTTATGTAGGAAGGTGAGAGGTTGAGAGAGAGAGAGAGAAAGAAAGGGAGCCAAACATATTCTTTTATAAGGAACCCACTCAATGATAAGGGCATCAATCCATTCATAAGGCCAGAACCTCTTAATACTATCACATTGAGGATCAGGTTTTCAACAAATGAACTTTAGGAAGCACTTTCAAACCACAGCACTCACATAAGTGGAATCACACAAAACTTGTCCTTTTGAGAATGGCTTATTTCATTTCACATAATGTCCTCAAGATTCATACATATTGTAGCAAGTGATAGGATTTCCTTCCTTTAGGACTGCATAGTATTCCATTGTATGCATATACCACATTTGTTTATCCAATCAGTCATCAATGGACATTTGGGTTGCTTCTGCCTCTTGGCTAATGTGAATAACACTGCTATGAACATAATTGTTATGGCTTGAATGTTTGTCCCGCGTAAAACCCATGTTGAAATTTAATCTCCAATTCCTAAAAGCTCTAAATATCAACCTCCCATATGACCCCGCAATCCCCCTACTAGGAATATACCCTGAATAACTCAAATCACTCTCTAAAAAAGATACCTGCACACGTATGTTTATCGCAGCATTGTTCACAATAGCAAGAACCTGGAAGCAACCATGCTGGCCATCAAAAGAGGACTGGATTAAAAAAATGTGGTACATATACACGATGGAATACTACGCAGCCATAAAAAAGAACAAAATCATGAATTTTGCAGCAACCTGGATGGAACTAGAGTCCATAATACTGAGTGACCTCTCACAGAAACGAAGAGCCGAGTATCGCATGTTCTCACTCATATAGTAGACCTTGATCATCCAACGTATTACCATAAGAAAATGACTGACAGTGGTGGGAAACTATGGGTGGGAGGGGTAGGGTGATGGGATTAATGGCAGTAAATATCTGTCTGGGGATGGGGAGACACCTCTTATCAACAAGGGTGCCTGAACGAAGCATATTTGTATACCTAACCCTTAACTGTACCCCACAATATCATAATAAAAAATGTTGAATATAAAAAAAAAGAAATTTAATCACCAGAGTAGCAGGATCAAGAGGCTGGGCTTTAAAGAAATGATTGGGTCATGAGGGCAGAGCCCTCGTTCATGGCTTAATGAATTAATGGGTTACCGTGGGAGTGGGAATGGTGGCTTTGTAAGAAAAGGAAGAGAGACCTGATTTAGCACACTCAGCCCTCTCACTGTATGATGCCCTATGCCACCTCAAAACTCTGCAGAGTCACCACCAAGAAAGCCCTCATCAGATGCAGTCTGTCAGCCTTGAACCTTTCATCCTCCATAACTGCAAGAAATATATTTATTTTCTTTATAAATTACTCTGTTTCAGGTATTCTGTTATAGCAACAGAATATAGACTAAGACAAGGGGTATACGAATATCTCTTAAAGACTCGGCTTTTAATTATTTTGAATATATGCCCAGAAATGGAAATGCTGGACCATATGGTAGTTCTATTTTTAATTTTTTGAGGATCTGATTATATTTTGATATGTAATTCACATACCACAAAATTTACCATTTTATAGTGTACAACTCAGTGTTTCTTTTGGTATGTTTACAATGATGTGCCACCATTACCACTATTCAATTTCAGAAGAGTTTCATTACCTTAAAAAGAAATCCGTACCTGTCAGCAGTCACACCCTGAAGCAACTACTACTCTGCTTTCTAATTTGTGGATTTTTAAAATTCTGGTTATTTTATATAAATGGAATAATATATGTTTCCAAAGTTCATACATATTGTAGCATGTATTAATATTTCATTCTTTTTATTGTCAAATAATATTCCATTGTATGGATGGACGACACTTTATCTTTTCATTCATCAGCTGATGGACATTTGAATTGTTTCCATCTTTTGATCATTATGAATTATGCTGCTATTAACATTTTTGTACAATATTGTGTGTGAACATATGTTTTCATTTATCATGGGTTATATATTTAAAAGTGGAATTGCTGAGTTTTATGGCACCACTGTGTTTAACTTTTCAAGGAACTGCCAAATTGTTGCCCCAAAAGGAAGCACCATTTGACAGTTTCACCAGCAATGTTTTAGAGTTCCACATTTCTGCTGTTTTCAACCTATGACTTGTGTTGCCCATTATTTTGTTAAAGCCATTCTAGTGCATGTGTGAGGTAGCATCTCATTCTGATTTTGATTTTCATTTCTTTGATGATTAGTGATATTGAACATCTTTTTCATTTTTATATCTTCATTGAAGACAAGTCTATTCATATCCTGTGATTAAAATACAAAAGCTTATAAAACAACTTTTAAAAAAGCCAGGGAGGAGAGAAAGCCCAATGCATATTTGGGGGAAGTTGATTAATCTAGGTTCATTAAAGCATAAGTCTTGAGTATGGAATTTGGAGAGAAGTCTAGAGATGCTGATTGGTACCAATAATGATTTCTGTGTTGATTTGTTTAATACTCATTTCTCCCAGACAGAATGCTGGTGTTAGAACATCTGTCTTGTGTCTGTCTTGTTATATGTTTTTCGCCAGTGCCTAGCACAATACTTAGCAATGAGTAGGGTTTCAGTGGAATATGTTGAATAAATGAATAAAACAAATAGGATTTAAGAAAAGATCTCAGAAGAAGATTTGGAATCACTGCATCATTTTAGAAAAACGTTTGAAGGAGACAAGGATGTAAGATTAACTATCATAATCAATGCACATGTATCAAAGAACACAGGAATGTGAAGATCCATTGCCCACGAGCCTGAGTCCAAACTGAGCTCGTTAAACAAAATCTAAAAGTCAGAAGTAAGAAAGTTAGAGGATACGAACATAGACAGGCAGTTATCTCTGTGATCAGTTAAGCGGGCAAGGGCCTCTTTTTACAGCACATGGCGGGGGGCTGATAAGGGGCAGTGTAGGCCTTAGAGCCACTGGTCGGTATGTGTCTTCTCTCTTTGTGTGGAAGCAACAGGAAAGTAGAACCCAGGAATCTGAAAAACCTCAATAAAGCTTATGGTTAAGCCAAAGGGATTTCTTAGAAAGTGATGTACATGGTCCTAGCAGTGACCCCAGGAAAGTCCACCACCATCAAGTCACTAGATGTGCGCAGGTCTGGGGGCATGGGGCCGCATACTGGGCGTTCAGTGATGTTTGGATTGTGAGGATTGGGCAGAGAGCACAGCAAAGCTTGGGGGAACTGGGAGTGTGTTTGCCTTTGAGTCATTTGTTGTCCCTATTGTCTTTGACATGGTAACAAGAAAGTTCCTAATGTATGAGCATATTTGAAGTTGGACTTATAAACACACTGTACAACAGAATTTGAAATTCATGGGGCCTGCTGAGAGCTTGATATGACCACAAGGACAGGTGCTTTGGAGACAGAAGAAGACCAGATCTGTGTCTTAGCTCTTCTACTTCCTAGTTCCTAGCTTTGGGACCTTGGTCTTTCTTGCCTCAGTCTCTTTATGTATGAAGTGCATATAATAATGGCATCTATCTCACAGAGTTCTTAGGAGGATTAAATAAAACAATGTTTGGAGAGTGCTTGGCAGGTAATGGGCTGTACTACCATTATATGGAAATTGTGATATGGTTATTAGGTACTGACCCCAAGCAATAAAACCTCTAAGGAAGTTGACCTCCATGACAAGGGAGACAGGTCCACTGTGTTTTATGTAGAACTCTGGGGGCAAAAGCACCACTCATAATAAAAAGTCTTGATAAATTGACCTCATTACAATTTAAACTTTGTAAAAGCCCACGCAAAGAGGATGAAAAGACAGTTCACAGATTGGGAGGAAATGTTTTCACAATGTATATCTGACAAAAGACTAGGATCTAGAATGTATAAAGGAGTCACAAAACCCATCAGTACAAACAAATAATCCAGTCAGTAAAATGGAAAAAAAACATGAATAGTTATCTCACCAAAGATATACAGGTGACAAATAAACATGTGGAAGGATGTTCAGCATAATTAGCCATTAAAATAAATGCAAATTAAAGCCACAAGACATATAACTACAAACCTATCAGAATGACAAAATAACACTAAAATTTGGCAAGAATGTGGAGAAACTAGATCACTCATACATTGCTGTTCGGTGTGTAAAATAGTACTGACATTTTGGAAAATAAGCTTTTTTTTTTTTTAACAAACTAAAAATATAACTACCATACGACCTAAAAATTGCACTTTTGGGCACTTGTCCCAGAAAATGACTATGTTCAAAAAAAAATCTTGTACATGAATGTTTATAGCAGCTTTATTCATAAGGACTTAAAAATGGAAACAGCTAAGATGTCCTTTAGTGGGTAAAATATTAAACAAATTGTGGTACATCTCTACATTGTAATATTACTCAGCAACAAAAAGGAATTAACTATTGACACTTGCAACAACTTGGATGAAATCTCCAGGCAATTATGCTGAGTAAAAAAGTCAATCCCCAAAGTTAAATACAGTATGATTCCATTTATATAATATTCTTATAATGACAAAATTATAAAAATGGCAAACAGATTAGTGATTTCCAAGGATAAGTAGTGGGCGTTGGCGTCTGGGTGGGAGATATATGTGACTATATAAAGGTAAAGGGAAGATTCTTGTGATGATGAGACTGTTTAATATATAGACTGTAATGATAGGTACATAAACCTATACACCTGGTAAATTTACATGGAACTAAATATGCAAATGCTAACGAGTACAGGCAAAACTGGGGAGATGTGAAAAAGATTGGTGAATTTTACTAATGTCAATATCTTGGTTGTGATCTTGTAGTATCGTTTTCCAAGAAGTTACCCTTTGGGGAGACTGGGTATATGGGATCTCTGTGTATTATCAATTACACTTGCATGTGAATCTACAATTATCTCAATACAGATTCAATAAAAAGACTATATTCTTACCACTGAGTTTAAGAAAAACATGTATATTATAAACAGTGACAGATAAGCTGTCAATAATCTTAAAACTAAATCTGAAACAAAATAAAGAAATGAGAGAGAACTTATCTCTCTGAAGCAAGAGGTACAACTCCCAGGCTACCTCGTGTCCTTCAGCAATTTCTGTCCAGAAAACTGTGTAACAAAGCCTGATCTCAGGTCCTGTCTAGACTCAGTGGAACAGAGTCTCATCAATGATATCTACTCTCAGGCAGGAGGAAGGGTCCTCAGAACTAAGTGCTGTGTATTTGCTATCCATTATATGTGGAGTGTTTTTCTAAGAATGACAGCATGCCATTGTGACATCTGGGGTGGGAGAGATTTTTTTTTGGGGCAGCAGAGCCTGTTTAGTGCTCCCCAAATCCCACCGTTGTTGGCTGCTTGCTACAAGTCTAGTTTGGGTTTCATTAGTGAGCTGGTTTCTCCACTAGCTGACTCCTTAAGGGTCTGGGATCATGGCTAATATAATAGTAGCTGACATTTAATTAACACATGCTACATTTGCTAAATGCTTTACATCAATCAGTTTACTTAACTTTTGCTGCAGCCTCATTGCTTACTTTTGAAAACTAGGCATTCTTGTTCCCAGATGCCCAATCGTGCCATGATATGTGTTCAGTCTGCCCACTCGATCCTTGGTTGATACCAACTTCTTTCCTAGAGCAGCTGAGAGGTCTTTGAGAGTGGGCTCTCATCAGTTCCTGCCTTCAACTTCTTGTCTTTTGTATCCCAGGATTGCCAGCTAGTTAGGAAGTGGCCAAGAATGGCCATGCAGGGATCCTGGGCACCCCCACCCACCACATCCTGTGGTCAAGCAGCAGGATTCTGGGCCAAGGATCTGGGTAACAATGGCTGACCTCTCTGGAGTATTTACTAGGTGCCAGACATTGTATTCACAGTGTCACCCTCACCTTTTTATTTCATCCTCACCAATATCCAATGAAGTTGGTAGGATTTCCATCTTCTTTTCCTGATAAAGAGATCAAGGGTTACAGAGGATTTCCATCTTCTTTTCCTGATAAAGAAATCAAGGGTTACAGAAGGTAAAGTTTTCTTAAGTACACAGAGCTGGTTAGCGGAGAGCAGTGTTTTGCATGAAGACATGGTTGACCCCAGAGCCCATGGTCAAGTTCAGGGGCTTTTCCAGGGCCTAGAAAGATGCTCAATAAATGTGATGGATGAATGAAAGACTCCCAATAGAGCCCTGGGGCAATGCTAGTAGGTCTTAGGGTATGTGTCCTAAAATGAGCTAGCAAACTTGTCAACTGTGGTAATGGCTATAATTCCAATATGTGCTAAAGACCCATCTCCTTATAGAGGCATCAAAGAAAGAATTGCTCATGTTTGTTGAGCTCCTGCTATTCGCCTAGCACTGGGCTACACATTGCTATGAAGACCAATGTCAGTTGTGAATGTAATGGCCTTTGCCTGCTGTTTCCATCTGTGAGTTGCTCTTCTCCTTGCATCCTGGCTTCTGGTCACCACTTGGGCTATGCCTGGTATGTGTTTCCATGATGGGGTTTGGTTTTGGGTTTTAGACTGTTTTGTAATTGGGGTTGGCCCGCCTTTCTGATAGGTGGCTTAACTCTCATTCCAGCATATGTGTCTGGGGTTGTAGGAAGGTACATTATATCCAGAAAATAAGCCTCCCTTGGTTTTGTAAGTACCTTTCCCATATATTCTCCTAGTTAGTAGTTTATCTTGGTTAAGATCATTCTCTTAAATTGCATTTTTCAAGTAGCATCTCTGAACTTGAGCTTCCTCATTGATATTTCCCTGGGCCTGGGATCCATTCCACAGATCTGTGATGTGAACGACTTACCTCTTTGGGATTCAGTGACTTGCCAATGACCCATACTAGACTAGGGGCATAGATTGACTTTTCCTCCTCCATGGAACTTTCTTCTATCTTTTGCTTCAGAAAACTCCTTGAGGCAGCTCAGTGTGGTAGAGTACAAAAATCAGAAGTAGAAGACAAAGGCAGTCCTGGGTTAAATCTCAGCTTCTTCACTTTCAAGCTTTGTAACTTTGGACAATAGAATTAAGGTAGCCAAGCTTTGGTTTCCTCCCCTGGAAAAATGGGGATGACTTGCAGAGTTGACTTCACAATTAAATAGTGTAATGTATATAAGATGCCTGGGTCTTTTTTTTTGCATATGACATGAATATCTATGAAAAATATTCCAAAGGACTAACAAAAATCCTCATGGAACTAATAAATGGCTAGTCACAGGGTGCAAGATTAATATCCAGAAGTTAATTGTTTTGCTGTATGTCAGCAATGAATAATTGGAATTAAAAATTAAAAAATAAATACCTTTTACTATAGCACCAACATTTAAATACTTAGGTACAAATGTAACAAAATACATGAATGATCTATATGTGGAAAACTACAACATTTTGATGAAATAAAAAAATAATAATAAATGGAGGAATATCCCACATTCATGGACTGAAAGACCTAATGTTAAGATGCCAACTCTTCTCAACTTCAATGCAATTCCAATCAATATCTCATCAAATCACTCGTAGACATCCATAAATTGATTCTAGAATTTATATGGAAAGATAAAAGGCCTAAAATAGCCACCAAAATACTGAAAAAGAATAAAGTTGGAGGACTCAGACTACTACTATGATTTCAAGATTTGCTATAAAGCAACAGAAATAAAGATGCTGTGGCATGGATGAAGAAATAGAAAAATAACTCAATAGGACAGAATGGAGAGCTCGGAAAATAGACCCACACAAATACAGTCAACTATTCTTTGACAAAGGATCAAAGACAATTCGATGGTGAAAGGATAGTCTTTTCAACAAATGGTGCTGAAATAATTGGACATCCATATAAAAAAAAACCTACACACAGACCTTATATCTTTCACAAAAATGAACTCAAAATAGATTATGATAGATTATGAATCTTAATGTAAAGTTTCCAGTATGTGGCAGGTGCTACATCAATGGTCACCATGGGTATTTGGAACTGTTCTGAGACATTTTTAGCTGGCTGGCCAAGAACTTGTGGTGCTTGAGGGAAGCTGAGTGGGCCTTGTAAGAGGCGCCGGTTGTTCCTCCAGTGTGACCAGGGGACCACCTGCATCAGAGTCACATGGGTCCTCTATCACAAAGGCAAGTTCCTGCGCTTGCTGCAGACTGAGTCTCTCTGTGACTTTTGTTTTTTTGTTTCTGTTTTGATTTTTCTTAAATAAAACCCTTAGGTGATTCTGAAGCATATTCAGGTTTGAAATTTTTTAGTGTAAGAGTTAGTCAAGATAAGGAGTCAGTCATCGCCTGGGTTCTAATTACAGCCCCATCATTTTTTCATGGTGTACTGGAAGGGAGAGTAGGCTATAGATTCAGAGTAATCCGGATTTTATTTCTGACTCTGCTATTTATTGACTGTGTGACCTTAGACAATATACTCTCCTCTCTGAGCCTTGATTCTTCTTTTGCTAAATGAGGAGGATAAAATAGTGGTTCTTGTCTCCTATGCTTGTAGGAGATTTAAAAGTGACAAAGACTGGCCTCATAGGTATATTTTCAGTGTCAGTTGAATTGCATCTAAACAGCCACTCAAAGAAAGGCAGCAAAGTGGGGTACTTGGTTGCTTGTGGAGTCACTGCAGTGGGGGATTTTGGATAGACAGAGACCAGTGAGTGAGCCATGTGTGGTGCCACAGAAGAGATGGAATTGATGCTGGACATCTCAGTGGTTTAACATTTTTGGGAGCTGGGTGCCTGCTCTCAGTCAGAAATGGCCTTGATTCAAAGTCTGAGTGCTCTCTGCTTTCTATGTACAGAGTATGAAAAACCATAGCCATTCCCTTCAAGAAGTAGCATTTTTCAAAGGAAACTCTGTTTTTAAATGCTATGTACTCTTGGCTTCTTCAAGATGAGAAAAAAATTCCTGAGCCCCCTCTGCTGGCTGTATTGGAGAAAAACAGGGGAGAAAATTACCAGAATGATCTCTAAAAACATGCACATGCTCACAGGAGCATGCAAACACTTATAGTTACAGGAACAGAGAGCCACATACACTCACATGTCCTTGCACACAACGCACATACAAAGACACGCACAACTATATAGTGACATAACACATACTTTGTTAGTGCAAAGTAGTTAAGGGTACCAACTCTGGTCTTACACAGGCCAGCTGTGTATCTCTCATTTAGAACTCTACAATCCTGGACAGGTTTCTTGACCTTTTAATTTATTTTAAAATGTATGTACATTCAAACATATGCTTAATGTGTGTATAAATTTTTATATGTATATGCATATCTATATTATAATGTATGAAAAGGGCCTATTTAGTATATAGTAAGTACTTGGTAAATGGAAGCTATTATCCTTCTATTATTGTTGTTTTTATTTTATTTTATTTTATTATTACTCACATTAATGGTTTTATTCAACTCCAACTTCAGCAAAAGGTAGTAGGCAGAACAGACCTTCCTCTTCTTGACAGTTTTAACCAAATGCCATCCAGTTTTCAGATGGGATTGAGACTGGTATCTCCTTTTGCACTTTTTAATGGAGTCTCTGGAGATCTTCACTTTTTTCTACTAGGGATGGATACTCCATGCAAAGTCTGCATTCCTTGGTGGCTGTAGCTGGGGGAAGTGTCATAAAAAAAAACATTTTCTGTCACCTTCTCTGTTGCCTCCTCCTCTGCTAGTTCTGCAAATCCTCTCTTTGCTGTGCCAAGAAAATACCATCTGCCTCTTGCACAAAAGGCAACTGTTTCCAATGCAAGTAAGTGATTTTACAACTCTAGAGTAGCAACTTGTAGAAGCAAAACTAGTTAGAAGGAAAGAGTCCACAGTTTACATCTTGAGGTTCCTTTTTAGTTAGTATCTTTGTGTAGTCTTGATTGCTGACTAAGCACTCAAGAACTTTACAAA